>JALIZH010032026.1:0-52251 GCA_030522465.1 Rhipicephalus appendiculatus
AGGAACATAAATGAGAGGTCCTAACATGTAAATCATCACATGCTTATTATGCACAGCATGATTTGCTCCTTGCTGGCTGCTTCGCATTACGTCGATTCCAACAGTGCCTGGGATCTGCCAGTTTTCTCCTAGATTGTAAATGTAAGGAAACTCGCCTTCCACACTATGCCGTTTTTAGGCAATAACGAATTTCGGTAAAAGAACTTATACAACCACGCCTTGCGGTGTGGCCTTATCATTCCTGTACTCAACATGCTCATGGTGTCGTTGTTTAAGAATAGTTTTCATTTTGTTTGTCGGTCATATGATATACAAGAAATAGAAATTTGGTGTGACAGTGAGGAACCTGTGTTTTTAACATAGCTTATTTGGCCTTACTTAACGTACGATATTCGCCCATACTTGCGCGTCAATATATATATGCTAGACAAGCAAAAAAATGGTATGCTTAAGGCACCTGGAATGAAATATTCTTCGCGTAGGCAGCGAAGGCATACACATCATGAATTTTAGCGTTACAAACTTATAAGAAGACAGACCACGATAGCTCAGCGACATCCCGTCACTGCTCCGTAGATTTCCATGTAGATTTTTGCGATTGGTGACATTGTCATGGAATTACAATGAAGCTGCGGCTAGTTCGGGGAAACATTACTGCTTCTTGCTAGATAGACGCTGTGGTAGGTGAGGCTTATTATGCGAATATGATTAGCCATTATTGAACTACCTCCCCTTCATAACCAGCATATTTATTGCCTAAGTCGTAACAGAACGTGATTTTTAATCTAAGCATTCTATCTGAAGGGTACTTCCATGAAGAAATTGAACAATATCAAAAAAACGTTCTCGAGGGAAGATGACATTTCTTGAAAAGCAAACTACGTGTTACGACGGACGTCCACAAAGCAAACCTCACGTTGATCAGTAGTCCAGAAAGATTCAATAACTTGTTGAATCAGTGTCTTAGGCCCATTAATTTAACGAATTGTAGCCTGTAGGTTCGTCAGACAGAAAAAAAAACAAAATCGCAGATCCCAAGTACCCTGGGAATCGATGTCATGCGAAGCATGCGGAGGCAAGGTGACTGGGTTGTAATTTTCTTATTGAACGAAACGTTACAGAATGACGTTAATGATATGTGCAAATGTACGCACAGACATACGTTGAACAGTCACCTATGTTTCATATAACCAGTTGTTTACAGTTGCGTAAAGATGCCAACAGAATCATAGGTATTACCTAGCGACCCGGTAATCTGGTATGCAGCACTTGTGCTTGTGCACAACACAAGTGGGTGGTGCTTGACGTTAACCCGACATGACGCCTGCCTCGTAGGAGTCCCTATGTAATGTTTATCAAATTAGATACCAGCACTGGAACCACAATTGAAGTTTCACCAACATTACGCCTGCATAGGATATTTTACCAAAGCAGTTCCGAGACCTGGCGTGTTTTATGGTAGAATACTTGATTGCCACGCAGATTGCTTGGGTTCAATTCCTGCTGGAAGCCAGATATCTATTATTTGCATTTGTTGCGTCAATTTTTTCTTAAAGCTCTCACTTTTAAAAAGTCACAGTTTCGCCATTAGGGCAACGCAATGAATGCGACAGCAAGAAATTAGTTTGTCATACGAAGAACGACAAGCAGCTCGATGCTTGCAACGCGCCGCCGCAGCCCAAATAAGGACGCTCGAAAAGGACGCATAGGTATATACAGGACAAGCGCGAACTATACTCCGTTTCACAAGCTGTTGGCAGTGCAGCCAAAGGTAGAGCTCTCTCGTCCAATCAGGGCTGCGTGAGCACAGTAAATAGTCCCTCAACTATTTTGGCAATCCAGCACTATTTTGCACACTACAAACGCATAACGTGACAGTATGGTACGGATTGATGTTTTAAAGCGTCCAAAGTGTTTTAATAATTCGTGAAATGAATAGAAAAAAGCCCGCATGGACGCGGCTGAGCGGAGGCTTGTTGTGAGGTGGTGATGCGCCGCTTTTCGGCAACATGGCGTCGTCCGAGCTGGTCGTGTCTCTGCAACGCGTCCCGCAAACTGTCGCCGGTGAGCCATCCATCGAGTGTGCGTGATTTTCCCAAGCTGGCGAAGCAGATAACTCTAAACGCTAGCGCTTCGCGTCGAGTGCGGGGAAAGTGCAAGTTTGGATTCACTCACCGAGAGGACGGAAAAACCTATCCAGGTGAGCGAGCGAACGCTCTGTCGGTGGAAAGCGCTGGCGGGGAACGCGGGCAGTCCTACCACCGAACAAGCGTTTTATTGGAAAGGCCGTGATCGGCGAACAAGCTGGACGATTTTGACCTGAGCGTCTTTCGATTGGTGGTGTACGTCTTTTAAATGCGAAGCATTTCTTAGCGAACTTCGGCGACTTTGAGCGTATCTATCTATCTATCTATCTATCTAGCCGCCTACGACTTTGGGCTCTCCTGGCCATATCGGTCATGGGATTTATACCAAATTTGGTATGGCATAACATGACTGTATGACTAACATGAATCACTGGTCATATCATGAAAATCATGACTAACTTGTCATGAAAAGTATGATTTACACGCCATGGCCATAGTGCTCCTGAGGCAGTTTCCATAATTTGATATATCCAAAAGTTGGTACGATGCGACATTTCTGCATGACGAACATAAATGACAGGTGGTAATATGAAAATCATGACCTGCATGTCACGTACAACATGATTTACATGCCACGCTCATGGCGCGCTGACGGCCGTTTCGCTAGCTTGATACACACCAAATTTGGTATTGCGTGACGTGACTTTATGACGATCATAAATCCCAAGTGGTAATATGGAAATCATGACATGTCATGTGCAACATGACTTGCATGCCACGCTCATGACGCTCTCGGGGCCGTTTCGCTAGCATAATATACAACAAATTTGGTATTGAGGGACGTGACTGTATGACGAGCATAAATGACAAGTGGTAATATGGAAACCATGACATGTCATGTGAAACATGACTTGCATGCTACGCTCATGGCACTCCCGTGGCCGTTTCGCTAGCTTGATATACACCAAATTTGGTATTGCGTCACGTGACTGTATGACGAACATAAATGCCAAGTGGTCATATGGAAATCATGACATGTCATGAGTGACATGACTTGCATGCCACGCTCATGACACTCTCGTGGCCGTTACACCAGCTTGATATACACGAAATTTTAAGGCGAAGGCCTTTAATGTCTCATGCTCACGTCCGCCCGTCTGGTCGCCCGTCCGTCCCACCAGCCGTGCCCTGGCACGGTGCCAAGTGGGTGCCGGGGCGCGCAAACGGACGCCGGTCGCGTTGGACTCTACAGCGCTCGCGCTTTGCTTACGTAGCGTCGCTGGGCCCAGCGTTTCTAATCATGCAAGGAAGGAGACGCGCGCATCACGTTCCATTCTTACCGACCCCGTCTCAGTGGGTACAGGCGTTCGAGGGACACACTTTGGAATTGACAAAGTGTCCGTCAATTTAAACGCTGGAACGCGGATGGCGTCTGCATGATGCGCAGAGCGTGAGAATACAAACGCATGCGAAACGGTGGCAGATTGGTCTCGCGTCTCGGTGCGATTCGAGGTAAGAAATTAAGCGAACATAAGTGGCAGGTGGTAACACGAAAATTTTGGCATGCATGTCATCTACAATGCCATTTACATGCCACGCTCATGGTGCGCTTGGGTCCACTTCGCTAGGTTGATATACGCCAGAATTTGTATTGCGGGACGTGACTGTATAAAGAACACAAATGACAGGTCCTAACATGTAAATAATGACATGCATATTATGTACAGCATGATTTACTCCCTGCTGGCTGCTTCGCATCATATCGATTCCCACAATGCGTGGGATCTGCCAGTTTTTTTTTGAGGGAGTTGAAATTCCAGCCATCGCCAAGGTGGTGCAGCGTTTCGAAGAGGACGAGACGCTACGGCCGTGTCCACAACGACGATTATACGACGATGCAGAGGATGCTGAAGCAACGTGGCTTCAAGTACAAGGAACGCTCTCGGAATGCATTTCTCATAGAAACGAGGCGCATTGTGCAAAGTCGCCGTTGGTTTCTGCGGAGCTGCGACACCAAATACGAGTTGTGATGAGGACAATGAGATGTGAGCCCTCCTAACGGCCTCATGGCAATCATTGCGTGTTGCTTACAGGACGGGATCATTCAGTACTGTTGCAGTGAGAGTAACAAACATAAAAAACAAAAAAAAACATTTTTTAATGTCGGAAAATAAAGCATCAGATTGATTGATTCTATGAATCGCTCGTTAATTGACTCAATGATTCTCTTAAATTGATTGATTGAATGATTAGAGTAAATATTTTTTATACCCGTGGCGTAATCAATTAAAAAATCTCTGATGTGACGAAAATTCATAGGAACAAGTCACACTAAATATTAATAGACAAAACCAGTTCCTTTGGAACGGAAGTCGGCCCGTCAAAAAAATAAACAGAACAGATGAAGATGGTGCCAAGCGCCACCTGCTACAAAATTAAAAAGTTAATTAGTATAGTACACATTTTTCCACCCAGCCGGGGCCACTTGTCAGATTCACGGAAGCGACATTCGCGTAGGAACACAATTATGTAGTGCGCTCTGTCGTGATTGGCTGAGGGCGCACGTACCTTCCACTGTACTGCCAACAGCTTGTGAAACGGAGTATAACAACTGTCGCAGTTGTTACGTGTTTGTATTTGAGCAACGCGCTGCGAGTGTCCACAGTGCAGAAGACGACGCTGTTGCCTCTGACATGGCTCATACCCACTCACGGGGATTGGCCAAGGATTGATTTATATGACTTTTCGACGCTGTGTGATACTTCTTTTTCTCTTAAAGGGCCCCTCACCAGGTTTGACAATTTTAGATGTGAAGCATCTTATGGCGAAGCTTAATCCGGTGGTGGTGGTGGTGGTGGTGGTGGTGGTGGTGTGCCGCGTGCCCACCCTTACTGCGCATGCGCAAACAGTTAAAGAAAAAATAAAAATAAAAAAACCTCCTCTCCCCCCTCTCTCTCCTCTAGGCATCCCTCCCCACGGCAACCACACCCTCACTGCGCATGCGCCTCCCTTCCTCTCTCCCCTCTTACACTCCCCCCTCTCTCCATCCCTGCCCGCGGCGTCTAACTCCCCCCTGCGCATGCGCGTCCCCCCTCTCTCTCCTCTCCTACGCTCCCCCCTCTCTCCTCTACGCATCCCTGCCCACGGCGTTCACACTCCCACTGCGCATGCGTGTCACCCCCCTCTCTCTCCTCTCCTCCGCTTCCCCCCTCTCTCGTCTCGCGACGCCGACGCAGGCAGCGTCTGCTAGCGAGTTTCTTGGTTGAAAAAACCGACTGCTCGCGCTGCACAACCGTTCACTGGCCATCCCGTATATATGGCAATGGATCTTGACCTCCAAGGTGGTGCCGGTGGAAGATTTCTCCTGTGCGTTGTTGAACAATAAAAATTCGCAGCGTGCGCGTTAACTAAAAGCGGAGTGCGGGTCTCTGTGTCCAGTCGGAGTCTTCTGTCTCTCATTGCCCATTAGCAGCGATTGGCATGTTCCAGTAGAAAACACCGCTCCATCACTGCGTGCTTTGCGCCTCCTCAGTTTTCTCTCCTGCGCAACGCTGCGATAGGGCCAGCGTCAACGCCACCGCCAGTGTAAGCGTTAGCGCCCGCTGCTTCACATCTACACATGGTTCCCTTTAGCGGGAGATGGTGTAATTTTTTTAGCTGACCAGCGCAATTGATACACTGAGCGTTTACGATCACGTCTGCCAAAATTTGCAACGCTACGCGCCGCGGAAATGGGTCAAATTTCAAGCTGAACGCTGCTTGCCCTTCCTTTCGCGTGCTCGCGCGTAGAGAATGAGGGGATGGCGTACACGGCGGAATGGCCCTACGTAGATGGCAGTGCTGTGACGATGGTCCTCTACGTAGACGGCTGTGCACTGACGTCGACAGCAGTAGCACGTGACACTGCGAAAATTATTTGACACGACGTGTGTAGTTTGTGGATTTTGTTGCTTGAATAGATGACTAAAACTTGAGAGAAATAATGAGACGCACAAGGGGGATGTCTGCGTCTTTTTCATTTTTGTTCACGGAATTGCAGCGATATGCGGGGGCTAATGTGCCTCCGTTTCGGATGCGTTCGTGTCCCCACGGTTAGCGCATTGAGCAGACGCCAGCCCTGGAAACGAAAGTGATGTCCTGGCGCATTCGAGCACTCAGTGTACTCATTTATTCTAGCGCGTCTAAGTAAACGTAAATGCGGCACTGGCTCATGATACCGCCACTCTCGTGCCAGTAAAAAGTGAAACGAACGCGCACCGATGCATCCATCCCGCAGAAACAGGCAATAGACCACAAAATATCGCTGGTCAACAAAACAACGCCGCACGCGAACTCGGGGGCTGGGCTTCCTCGGTCACGTCATGCACACGTGACCTTGCGTGCCATGACGTGTTGTTCTCGCTCGGACGCCGGAGAAGGTAGGGAAGAGATTTGGCTTGCGAAGGTTACGCGGGCCGAGCGGCAAGGGTTTCGAGCTCGCCTCCTCGCATCATCGTTTCGCGCCGCATCAAAATATAGGTTTTCTCAGCGCCTAATGAACCGATTGAAAAAATTCTTGTGGCATAATGCTGCTCATCGGACACACAACAACTGCCAGCGTCTAACTAAAATTTGTTTTGGGGCCTGGTGAGGGGCCCTTTAAACTGCGGCACGTGGAATGACCCCCTCCGCGTCTCCTGCCACGCGGGGGCGTCTGACGCCAAGTGTGCCCAGTGTTCTCTTAAAGACGATAGTCTTTCTTGAATTACTTGAACGCAAAAATTTTGGTCTTTCTGTCTGTCTGCCCGTAACCCGATTCAGCTACTCGGCCAAAGTTGAACCACTTTCCGAACGCCCAGCCATCTTGACTTGGTGTTTGCCTTCATACTTGTGAACATATTCGATCAAAAAACAAATATTACGCATACCTGAGGCGCAACATTAATGTGTTAGTGTCAGGTCGTGTGTTCTTTTATTAGAAAATACATAGGTACGCAATTCTAAACACCCTAGTGTTTTATCAATGCCAGCCAGATGCAGCCAATTAACCATAGAGTAGGCGCTGTCTGAGGCAAGGCAAAACATAGCAGTACGGCCGGCACAAGACTATCGTCTTTCGACGACATTTGCAGCGAAGCACGTAGACACGCGGCCAATTTTTTTAGATGTGAAGCATCTTATGGCGAAGCTTAATCCGGTGGTGGTGGTGGTGGTGGTGTGCCGCGTGGCCTCCCTTACTGCGCATGCGCAAACCCTTCCAAAAAAAATAAAAAACCTCCTCTCCCCCCTCTCTCTCCTCTGGGCATCCCCTCCCCACGGCAACCACACCCTCACTGCGGATGCGCCTCCCCCTCCTCTCTCTCCTCCTACGCTCACCCCTCTCTCCTCTAGGCATCCCTGCCCGCGGCGTCCACACTCCCCATGCGCATGCGCGTCCCCCCCTCTCTCTCCTCCTACGTTCCCCCCTCTCTCGCCTCGCGACGCCGACGCAGGTAGCGTCTGCTAGCGAGTTTCTTGGTTGAAAAAACCGACTGCTCGCGCTGCACATCCGTTCACTGGCCACCCCGTATATATGGCAGTGGATCTTGACCTGCAAGGTGGTGCCGGTGGGAGATTTCTCCTGTGCGTTGTTGAACAATAAAAATTCGCAGCGTGCGCGTTAACTAAAAGCGCACTGCGGGTCTCTGTGTCCATTCGGAGTCTTCTGTCTCTCATTGCCCAGTGGCAGCGATTGGCATGTTCCAGTAGGAAACACCGCTCCATCACTGCGTGCTTTTCGCCTCCCCAGTTTTCTCGCCTGCGCAACGCTGCGACAGCGCCAGCGTCAACGCCACCGCCAGTGTAAGCGTTAGCGCCCGCTGCGCACATCTACACATGGTTCCCTTTAACGGGAGATGGTGTAATTTTTCCTTCTACGTCATGAGTGGTACAGAAGGGAGCCACTTTTTCGTGCGCGTCTCAAGGGCAGTATTGAATTTGAAAGAAGCTGTAAAAGTGTTGCGTGATAGAAAACACGCTCAAGGTGTTGCGAGGTCTGCGTACCGCAAGCGGCAAATGGTGGATATCGATAGCTCGCCGTTATATCGCTGGAACTAGCATAGCGTGTGGCTGTGTTGGCTAGGTCAGCAGGCTGCGGAGCGAGGGGGTCGCTGGTTCGAATCCCCGGTCAGGTGGTCTGGGATTTTTTTTCTACTAATTTGTTTTTCTTTATGCCTTTTTTATATATACACATACATATACATATCAGGGACATGACAGCGTCGACAGACGGCGACGTCGAAAATCAGCCGAGAGTGTGCATATTATTGCCATCGCAATAGTACTAATGCCTGTTCTCGCCGTTTATGGGTAGACATAAATTGTCAAACACCTGTGGCGCATACCCGCATAACGCGGCCCGTGGTATACGAGTATGTCCCACAAGTGTCTGTAGGAAAGGGGTTTGACGACGTATAAGATAGGATTTTCACGTTATTGATGTCATGACCAGCCAGACATATTCGTCAATACCTCTTACCCTCTCATACAAATTTTTGTACACCTCAAGTTAAGGAGGCGATAACGACGAGAGCACCCAGACGTAGGCGGCTAGATAGATAGATAGATAGATAGATAGATAGATAGATAGATAGATAGATAGATAGATAGATAGATAGATAGATAGATAGATAGATAGATAGATAGATAGATAGATAGATAGATAGATAGAAACGCGAAAGTGCTCACAGTACGCAAAGAGAGCCTTCGCATTGAAAAACGTTTTTATATTCGGCCTCTTTCTGGTCAATATTTGAGACGCTTTTATAAATTTCCCATGTTGCTTCAAGGAAAATAACGGACAAAGAAAACAATGCACTTTTTTTTTGATGCCGTTGTCCTTGTGCATTATTTTTCTCTGCACGTTTTCCTTATATCACGTTCATAGGTCGGCAAAATAAATGGAGCTCACTCAGACTCACTCAGTAAATTTTTTTTTTTCGCTTAGGACTCACTCGGACTCAGATTCACCAAAATTTTGCTGAAGCAGACTCACTCGGACTCAGACTCACGAAATTTCTCTTCAACCAAACTCACTCGGACTCAGACTCACCAAAAGTTTCCTCAAGCGGACTCACTCGGACTGAGACTCACCAAAATATAACTCAGCCGGACTCACTCGGACTCAGACTCACCAAAATATTACTCTGCCCGACTCACTCCAGACTCAGACACACGAAAATATAACGAAAATATAACTCAGCCGGACTCACTCACCAAAATATTTGTCAGCCGGACTCAGTCGGACTCAGACTCACCAAAATTCTCCTGAAGCGGACTCACTCGCGGACTCACAGACTCGCCTGACTTTTTCTCAACCAGACGTACTCGGACTAAAAATTAGCAATATTCGATTTGGCCCGGCTTATCCAATAAATGTCGAAGGAGCGCCATAAAATAGCTTATGTAGAATAACACATGGAAAGGGTTCAGAAGTGCCAGGAAACCTTCAAAATATATGTATGATAGCTTTCAACATACAAAAAGGAGTTATTTCCCGTGCATCGCAATGTCTATCGTAAAGAGAGATTCTCTTTACACGCGATTTTTGCAATATTGAGAATATTTTCTTTAAATATAAGAATGGGTATACCGACCTTCGAGGAACATTAGGTTTTCATTCCTGTTACATTTGAAATGCGCTATGCGCACGCGCCATTGTTTTCAATGGGCGAGCGCGTAAGTGCGTTTTTTGGCAGACCCAATTATAAATGACGTCCTTTCTTACGCTTTGCCGTTCGAAGGCCTAATCACGCTATACTTGGGAACGAAGAAAGCTTGACATTACGTTATGGCGCTTTTCTAAACACGTTCATGAAACTGTCAATGGTCTTGCAGTCAATTTACCGCTCATTGACAACGCGAAAAAGAAAATAATAAGAGGCGGCCATCTTTTGCAGAATCGAGCTCACCACGCGTGAAAAATTTTGGAAACATGGCTTCATTGGGTGCATGGGTCTGCCTCTCTAAAGATTCGAAAACACCTGCCACGATAGTCTAGTGGTTGTGGTGCTTGACTGCTCACCCGAAGATCACGGCATCGAATCCCGGCCGCATTTTCGATGGATGCCGAAACGCTTGAGCCATGTGTGCTTATATTTTGGCGCACGTAATGAACCCCAGGTAGCCAATAATTCCGTAGCCTTCACTACGGCGCCCCTCATAATCACATCATGGTTCTCGGACGTTAAACGCCAATAATTATTATACTAGTGTTTGGAATTATAGAAATGGTAAGTTCGGTTTTAGTCGATGTCATGCTTTCGCAAAGTGATTGCGGATAATATAGGTTCGTATTTTACGTCGCAAAGCCAAGATGTGGTTGTCAGAGACGCCGTAGTGGAGGGCTCCAGATATTTCGACCACCCAGGGTTCTTCAACGTGCATCTTAATCTAAGTTCACGGGTTGTGACTGCGTTTGTTTCTAGCAAGATATTTTTCTGAGCCGGCTAAGAACCAGTTGTAACTGTTAGTGACTATTCTATCTCGTGATAATGGTAAAGAGTCGTATCAGTACAACGCTGGATACGGACACAAGGCAAAAAGGAACGTGCATAGGCGCGCCGATGAGAGCTGGCCAGTGTGTTCAAAGGTATGGTCGAAGCTTTTCGCATGGTCTGGTACAGACCATGCAAAATGAGGTGGCAATTTTCTCAAGCCGATTGCAAGAATGCCGTTTGAAAGGTGGGGACGCGGGCGCCGCTTCACAGTGATCCTACTAGTCCCCAGAAAGGACAGGAATATTCATTTCTAAGAAAAAAGTCACTGGACAAGGCCCTCAACTGACAACTAGAGGGTTTACTACAAATCAGACGCAATAAATTCACATACCTAACCCTGCGCTATTAGCAATTTTATTTCTTTTTTATTCTCACTGCGTCGCTATTATATCTATCCTTAATAACTTATTATTTGTATTGTTTTTACTTCAATGTAACTGCTACTTTCTTACGCATTCTCAAATGCGCAGCTCCCCTCTGTAATTCCTTCGGGCCTTCAGGGTACTATTAAATAAATAAATAATTCAGGAGCCTATTTTCAGCGGGTAAATGGGGCAACGGAGGTTGCCATAACGTACTGTTTTTCTTTGCAGAATGACAGACTGATGGGCAATTGGTGTGGGTTCATAATGACATCTAGTGATTCATGAAACATATGAGAAATGCGCTCATATGCGCTCATGTCTCCCATGAGGGGACACTGCTCAGCGACTTATGATCGAAAGCCAGTGCTACAACAAATACAAAATGAGTGACATGAAGGCAGGACATGCGCTTTTTTTTCTTTCCTGCTTCAAAGCCTACATTCTCGAAAGATGCAGGGAGGGGGTAAGTGATGGAGAGCAGTGCTCGAGTCTCGTATATTTATGAGACCGCTCCTTATCTTCATACCAGCGTATACTACCCCCCCCCCCCCCCTCTATCTTTCCCATTGAAGTTCTGAAACAAAATTTTGAAGGCTAGATAACATGTGGGATAGATTTGTGTACACACACGCGCATCATCTACGAAATATCAACAGATAATATAGCCTAGGACGTATCTAAAATCGATTTTAAAGTTCCTATCGCCCTACTGCAGCTAAACGTGCCTTCGTTTATTGTGTAAACAACCAACCACCCGCTGCGTCACGAGTTTAAATATAAAACTCCAACCAAAATCACCAATCGTCGCCACAACAGCGGATCGAAGAACGGAAGACAATAATTCGTGACCTCTACACCAACGGCTACACAAAGGTGTTTATTCGCAGAGCCCTCCGTAAGAGAAAAGACGGGGGAAACGTGACACCAACGGCGCCGCAACGACGCCGTGTGTCGATCCCCATTGCGGGCGCCAGCGAAGCAATAGCCCGTATACTAAGAAAGGCAGGGGTCGACGTTTCCCACAAGCCATCCACCACCATCGGCAGTTTCATTCCTCGGCCCAAAGACAGCGCATCTGTGGAAAAAGCGCAGGGCGTCGTGTACCGGATCACGTGCGCCGACTGCCCCGCTTCCTACATTGAGAAAACCAAGAACTTCCATGAAAGAATGCGGCAGCACAAGAATGACCTCCGTCACTTGAGCAGCGGACGGACTGAAGTGACAGAGCACTGCCAGCGGTTTGACCACTATACCAGTCCCGACGGCGCTGTGATTTTGGAAAAAGAAAGGAACCTTCGCCGGCGGCCCCTCCTCGAATCCTGCTACATTGAGCAGACAGCGGGAAACATCAACCACACCACGGGGGCACTGCCCTCCCTCTGCTGCCAGGGCTTGCGACGACTCACGGCAAGCAATCCCGCCTGGCAAGAAGGCGTTGCACATCTCGGGCCTTCTCACCCCTGAACAAGAAGCCGATCATGCTTCGGAACGTCGCGGTTTAAAATAAATTTTGGCTGGAGTTTTCTCTTTTCTCCAGTTTTCTGTTATCCCAACCAGACAGACTTCTGCCGCATGTTCACTTTTGAAAGAATAGATATTTTTGTGTTGCAGGTCCCAAGACTAGAGTGTCGAGCTCGTTGCTTCGTTTTGTACTTTCCTTTTGCATTCCTTGGGGGTATTAGGAGCTCGAAAGCAAGATACGAGAAACTAGCCTGGGAAACGGCCGTGCCATGAAGCTTTTTGCCGTGTGGCTTGGACGAACACAATGACGGCTGAGGGACCACCGAAAGTGCTCCGGCGCGTCGACGCTGACTATGAATGGAAAGGTGTTTGAATATGAAAGAAAAGAAAAAATACGAAAAAAAACGGGTTTTGCTTGAGTCGGCAAGAATTGAACTGCAGGCGTGCTGGGAAAATATGGCAGCAATATCTCCCACAGAGAGTCTAGAATTCGAAGAAGTCATTAAAGTTTAAAAGCTCCTTGAATTGCCGAGAGGTAACAGAATTCTTTGACCAGATTACAGCCGGAAGAAATTTGTTTTTGCAAGTGATGAAGCGTTGCGTATGGCATGAATGGTGCGTTTCTACCCCCCTTCTTCCTTGAAATCCGGTCTCTACAATTTTCGAGGTTCCACGGGGGCAAGCTTTATCTAGCCACTTTAAATAACGAAGCCGCTGTTTAATTGGTAGCGAATGACATGAAGAAAGCCGATGGTCTGTGTCGTCGCTGCATTTTTAACAAAGCTTGAAATTCGGCGAGATGGTGCATAGCTACTGGGAAATTTTTGAGCGCTGTACAATGCATTCACAAGGCATTCAAAAGCGCCCGTCCTGTCTCTCTCGTACTTGTGAATGTCTTGTTTGGCGCTCGAAAATTTCCCAATTGCCACATTTATTCATAAAAAACCGAAGCGACATCTAAAGACACAAGCGGTTCATTGCAACAGAGAACGAAGGGGCGCTCGATGCTCTCGAATCGTGCTGCTTTGTCGTATTTGAATCCACATGGATGATGAAGCCCGAACATTGCGCTCATTCTCCGCTGATTAGGTACACAATTGTAGATCAAACTCAATATGGATGACGATGTCGCTAAATAAAAGTGGCCTGGAGTTGTACATGTGCCAGAACATGCTGCCCATCCGACTTACATGCCCTCGTATATGAGGGCATGGACAGCTTGATAATTTGAAAAATAATTTCTAGGGCTTCACAAGACACGCCATAAAAGGAGGCTCTAAATATTTGTAACCATAGGTCGGCAAAATAAATGGAGCCCATGCGGACTCGCTCAATAAACGTTTTTCGCTTAGCACTCACTAGGACCCAGACTAACCAAAATTCGGCTGAAGCGAACTCACTCGGACTCAGACTCATTAATATTTTCTTCAACCGGACTCACTCGGACTCAGACTCACCGAAATTTTGCTGAAGCAGACTCACTCGAACTCAGACTCACGAAATTTGTCTCCAACCAAACTCACTCGCACTCAGACTCACCGGTGTTTTCGTCATCCAGACTCACTCGGACTCAGACTCACTAAACTTTTCCTCAAACGGACTCACTCGGACTCAGACTCATGAATATTTTCGTCAACCTGACTCACTCGGACTCATACTCACCAAAATTTTCCTCAAGCGGACTCACTCGGACTCAGACTCACCTAAATATAACTCAGCTGGACTCACTCGGACTCAGACTCACCTAATTATAATTCAGCCGGACTCACTCAGACTCACGCCTCAATCTGAGTCTGAGTGAGTCTGAGTAAGTCGACTCATGAGTGAGTTTGCCGACCTATGCGTTTTATACAGTAAAGCTGTTGTGCTTTTCGCTATGCCATTGCGCGTTAACGCAAGCTATCATTATCATAAATGGCCTAGACCTTTCTAGCACGCGCAACGCAGTAACTCAGCTGGCGCGCGCTTTTTTCGTCCTCTTCTTCATTCTCTTCTTCGTTCCCCGAGGATGCCAGCACGGCGCGCATTCACCCGCAACGGTTATTTATCTGTACTTGGATGCAATAACTCCGATGGATGAGAGAACGAGCACAGAGAGAGAGAAAGGAAGATAGAAACAAAAAAGGTAGAAAGCGAAAGAAAAAAATAATGATTTCAATGAAGCGCAGTTTTGGTAGATGCAATCGAGTGATTCAATTCATATTATTTATCATCGGCACACGTTTACTGAAACACTGTCTCTAAAACGTAACAAAAGAAGAAAATATGAAGGCAGCTAAAAGAAATACACAGAAATAGAAATAGAAAGTAATAAACAGGAGCGAAAACGGCTACAAAAAACGGAGAGCACGACAGAAAGAGAAGGAAAAAAGCGAGATTTAGAAAGAGGGCAAGAGTGAAAGAAAGGGAACACAGAGAATAAAGGGTAGAGTGACAAACAGATAGAAAGAAATTGAAGGAGAGAGAAAGAAAGAAATAGAAACCGGGAAGGCCGCCCAGCTCTGCTGTTCCCTCAGGATTCAACGAACGATCACATGGCAGGAATTGTAACTAAAGTAAGACAATTACAAGGCCTAAATTGCAAATATTCTCAAACGTGCCTTACATGCCATTTGAATGTTTCAGGCATTTTCGAGGATATTTTGAAGTATGTTAAAGTTATTGCCATTTTTTATGCTGGCACGGAAACCTCAGTGAATTATTTTAATACTCAGGCTGCGTATCTGCTGGGATGGTCATCCTTTTCTACAGCGTGCACTTCTGGAGGGCGTAATTTAAAGATTCCAACACCTACCTTAACAGTATAACACCAGAAAGAAAGAAAACGAGAAAATTTGGGCAGTAATAGGATTCTCTAAAAAGATATTTTACTAGTCTGAATAACAGCTTTTTTGTGTGTTTCTGGTTAGCAGCATCAGAAAAATTGTCACCATGTAACTTACCCAGCGCTAGAATCAAAATAAGAGCTATTCGTTGACCCACCATGGTCGCTTTGTTTCAGCTGAAGAAAATGCAGCGCAGACAATATGTGCGTGTGCTTTACGGTAGGCTCTTTTATCTTAGCTCAGAGTAAGACATTAGAAAACAGCAGTGTTAAAAAATAAAGAACTTTCGCCTTGGACTACGTCAGCGTGAACATTTATGAAGCAGTGCGTGATCAATCATTTTGAAAATAATTGCGTTTATTTTGCTTTGTACGACCAGTGTGTACTCAACATCGCTTTTAACGTATAAAAGTTGAATGAAGTATTTTGACAAACCATTTTCATAGGGCACGGGCAGTTGTTTCGTTCAGAAGTGCCATAGAATTTCAGAAATAAACGAGGACCACGAACAAACAAAAATTTCGAACCTCTGCGCGCGAGTCATGTTAAAGAGCAAAAATTCTGTGAGTAGCCAATACAATTCATTTTGATTTCAATCTTATTATGTTTACGTTGTTTTTCGTTTAAAGCTAAGATGAAAAAAATTATCTTTTAATCGTCCTCTTGTAGTTGAAGATGAAAAAAAACATTGCGGGTTTGGCAAAGAGTGTGTTTACTAACAAAAATCAATTAAAAAAGTGATACAACTCACCACGGCAGACCAGCATTAAGAATTACGTAGGTGAAGCGTTAGCCTCGCTAATGCTTTTATTGAGATTATGGTACATGAACAGAGTATGCTTCCAACATGGGCACATGTGCTACAATATTTACGAATTTCATAGCAAGTCAGGTTGCAGTGACCGATGAATCAGAAACAGTAAGAAATGTTACCTTAATTTCGTGGAACATTTTCATTCGGTAACAGATTGCCACGGTTTGCATACATGAATTGCTTGTTGCGGAAATCTGGAGAATATCTATAGTGTAAAAGAATAACAGAAATACTTTGCATGTATCGAACTTTTTTAAATCCTGAATTATCTAAAATCTTTACCCAGGTAGCACAAAACGGATAATTGACATTTTTTTAAGATTTATCTGAGACACTATTAACGTTGAGAAAACGTCACGGAAAATAAGCAAAAGGTCTAGAAAACGTCTTATATATCGCCTGATGTGCGGCTAGAATCTGTTTTTAAGACCATCTAGATAACGTTTTAAAAACGTCACAAAAAGTCTCATTCTGCTAGAAAACGTTTTAGAAACGTCACGAAAAATCAAATTCTGTAAGAAAGTGGTTTAAAAACATCACAAAAACCGCAGTCTGCTAGAAAACGTTTTAAAAACGTCTTAGAAATCCCATTCCTGTCCTATTCCATTGTCTTTAAAAAGACGTTTTGTAGACGTTGTTAATACGTCGCGCAGAATCTTTTTTCTTGTGTTTTGTTTTTGTGCATGCTATCAGCGCACATTTATAGCAAGCCCTGTTTGCTAAAGTAATTACAGTTACAGCTCAGTAGATTCACAGACAAAAAAGGTCGTGTCTCATATTTATTGCGTAAAACAACAATGATTCCTAAACAGCATAGAAACGTAAAAACCACAATATCAGATACAGCGTGCGACAAAAAAACAGAACATCGTGGTAGTTAAACTGCAGCCATATGGTATCCAACCATCAAGAACACAACTTTTGTCGTATGATTCATCATCAGAAAAATTGTTGTCAAACAATTAACAGTGCCGTGACAAAACTTACGACCTGTTACAGCCATTCTGCATTATGTAAGCGTCGTTTCAATTTGCTCTACTGAATAAAACACTAGGATGACGTGAAGAGGAATTCTCGAAAAGGCAATGTTGCTGATGCCGACAATTCGGCAAGTGGTCTAGCTTCTGTTAGGGACCTGAGGAAGACAAGCACTCATGTTGAAACGTTTCTTCAACACTATGCTTCATCTTCTCCTGAACTATTTTTATTGCGAGAGCAATTATATGGACACTCTCGGCTGCTTATCGCCGTCATTCTCCGTATATATATATATATATATATATATATATATATACACAAAAGCCATGAAAAAAGTCAGATGGCGCAAAGTTCGTGGTCGGGGCCCCGCTCGTTGCGATGCGTTGGCTCCCATTGCACTTTGGCCTGCAGGGCGTCGTCGCCTTTGCCAGGGCGCGCGCGCGCGCTTATCTTGGGCTGGGGGGGATGGGACCAGTTTTACGTCGTGTGCTTTCGTCGGAAAGACTGCGTTTAGGTCACAGGGCGCACAAAGGTCACTTCACTCGCTGCATAGGCCCCGTTTCTGAAAGAAGCGTGCTGTTCAAACAGAGTGAAGTAACAACTGTGACACTTGTTAGTTCGCGCTCATCCTGTGTATACCTGTGCGTATGTTTTGTGCGTCCTTTGCGCTTGAGCAGTGTGCTCCAAGTTTCGATCTACTTGCCGTTTTTCCCGTCAAATGCCAATTTGTTGCTATCGCATTCATTGCTTCGCCCTTGCGGCGAAACTGTGACTTTTTTTGGAAAGAAGGAAAGCAAGAACCACTGTATAGAGGATAGGCAGGGAGTTTAAATAGCGTGCAGTTTGCTACCCCATTTTTTGCGATGGCAAATGAGGCAGTGCAAAATTGAGAGAGAGACACATTTTACAACACACACACACACATATAGAGGAGCGTATCACAGGCGGTCGCTAAATTTTGTTGCCTTGAAGTACTGCTGGAAGGCTCGTGTAGTTTTCTGGGCTGATGTGCCATGGAGCCAGACTCCCAAGGTCTTTCTTTCAGTGACAGGCCGGGCGCAAAGTCTCCTGAAGGCACATTAGAGAGTCTGGCGATGTTGTTGAAATTGGGGAAAGTGGCACAAGAGGTAACCGATGGTGTTTACACAGTTGCTTTTATCGCATATTGATGAATCTGCCACACAACTCCGATAGCTGAATGAGTTAGAAGACGCGCCACCGAGCCACAGCCAACACAGCAATGTAAGCAGGAAAGGAGGCATGCATCAAGCGCCTGGTGTATGTCTCTCTTCGTTGGAAAACAATCGTTCAGTAGGGCTCCTTCAGGCCATAGCTAGTGGAAATCGACTCCAATGTGATGAAAACGCTTAGAAAACAAAACCGCAAGAGAATATTTGGGCCATCCAGCCAAGAATACGTCTTAAAAAAAGAACGTAAATGGCTTGCAAAATCACTGTTGCTGAAGGGTATTGTTCAGAAAATTTAAGTTTTAGGAACTTTCTTACTACATGTCTCCGTTGGAAGATTTTTCGCTTAAAAATGTTGACAAAGAACATTGCTATCATACAGAAGTACGACTAGACGTTCTCAACATAAGGTGTCATCTTAGACGTTCGTTAAAGAGTATTTGTGGATGCAGTATTCAAGTTTGAAGCTGCGTCCACTAAATAAGTAACGGTATAAGGCTTCGAAATGCTGCATACAAAACTTAACACAGGATTTATTGTCTGCCATCTCTAGACAGCACACTAGTTAACCAGAAATGTGCCATGGCTCGCAGAAAATATGAACGCTGTCAATTACAGCAACATACAACAAGGAGCACAACTAAGCCAATTGTCTCTCGACATCCATTTTTATTCTTAAGCGAACCTGCCGGTCACCCCTCAAAAAGAAGAAAGTCATAATTTAGTTGGTGTAGCCTTTGTTTCTAAACATCTAGGGCGAGTACCACCCGCAACAAATAGAAAAAAAGATAATTTCATTATATGTTACAATACCTAAAATAGGAGAGTGAAAAATTATGAAACTCGATTACACCGTACGGCGACAGGGAGCGAGCATGCTATATGTTACCAGGCACAAGATACGTCCAAGGGAACCTTTTGGTTCTGCTAAGAAGTGCCAGCTTGACAGAGAAAGGAGGAGATTAACACTGAAGGGAAAACATATAAATCACAAGTCCGAAAGCCCATCCAGATAGTCAAGGCAGCACTGAGAATAAATGCCGAACTCCTCCCCGTGAAACGCGTCTTTGACGTTGGTCATGCCCACCGAAATTGGCAACTAAAAGAAAAGCGCGCCCAGGGTGTCGTTACACACATATAGTACTGGGAAAGAAACCATAAAGTAGTACGCTGTCGCTGCAAATATTCTCTTATCCACAAACTTCAATGACCCAATAAAGCGATGGCACACGCCGCAACTTCTATACAGTTTTAGAATTCCGTGGGCAAAGCATTTCATTAGCATTCGTCGCCACTGCGCATGTGTTATACGCTTCGTACACAACAAACGCTATCTTTAGGATTCCTATTGTGAAACTTCCTATTATTGTTATTATTATTATTGTGAACTGCCTATTGTGAAACTGACTATTAAAGACGATAGTATTTCTTGGGATACTTGAACGCAAAAATTTTGGTCTTTCTGTCTGTCTGTCTGTCCGTAACCCGATTCAGCTACTCGGCCAAAGTTGAACCACTTTCTGAACGCCCAGCCATCTTGAACTGGTGTTTGCCTTCATACTTGTGAACATATTCGATCAAAAAGCAAATACTACGCATACCTGAGGCGCAACATTAATAGGTTAGTGTCAGGTCGTGTGTTCTTTTGTTAGAAAATACATAGGTACGCAATTCTAAAGACCCTAGTGTTTTATCAATGCCAGCCAGATGCAGCCAATTCAACATAGAGTAGGCGCTGTCTGAGGCAAGGCAAAACATAGTAGTACGGCCGGCACAAGACTATCGTCTTTCGACGACATTTGCAGCGAAGCTCGTAGATACGCGGCCAATTTTATTATTCCTGAGTAAGTTAGACGACTATCGCTGTCACTAAACTACTTAACGTTTACTGGTTAACGAACTTTGAAGTCTTCATGAATGGTGATGCAATGTCGACACCACTTGCCTTTATCCTTCTGCACCTTACTTTCTTTAGCGCAATTAGAAATGGCGTGCGCAGGTTCACGCTCAAATTTCAATTCTCGGCGGTTTGTGCACGCTCGTGCATGCAGCGACCAAATAGAGCCTGCTCTGCTGCTCGACGAGAAAACGTCTTATAAAGTGTGTTTTCCAGTCAGCTTTTCTGTGACGTTTTTTAAAACGTCGAAAATGGTTTAGAATCGGACAAATGTCTTGAAATATCTCTTTACAAGACGTTGCAAGGCCTTTGAAGTGCGTTCAAGCCGTAACCAAAAACAGATTTAATATCACTTTTCTGTGACGTGTTTAAAACGTCGAAAATGGTTTAGAATCAGACAAACGTCTGAGGTATCTCTTTACATGACCTTGCAGAAAAATGGTCTCAAAAAGTGCGTTTTCTAGAAGTTACCACAAACAGAGATAAAACGGCTTTTCTGTCACGTTTTTATAACGCCGAAAATTGTTTACAATCCGGTCTACCCCATTTATGCATTAAAAAACGTTTTCTAGACCATGTGGGTATCCTTATTACCTGGGTAATAAGGATAAACCCTATGTTTGGATTAGAGACTCGATAAATAGAACAAGGACTCTCTGGTAATCTTAGATGTCTGCTCTTGGTATACTGAAGATGTTGAATGAAACTCGAAGTTGCTCAAGGACAGAAGCAAACACCAAATGTTACATATAGGTCACTTCACAATTGCTATTTACTCCAGCCTAGTTGGTATAAACGTTTCAAAGGCAACTTTTGGATATACGTGTATTCGATACGGTAGCTACACAACGAAAAACATTCAAGCTCAATACATTTTTTCTGAGTGTTCAACAGTTCGTACACCTCTAAGGCAAAATTACCCGAAAGAGGGTAACGGAGCCCAATAGGCGCGCGCGATGAACGGATAGACCGCTGAGGAGTAACCACAGAGGGATGCGTGCCGTGTGCAAACCAGTTAGTCTCCAAAGGCACCAAAAGGATGAACCGCGCGGGAGATACGTTCCGTGTGCAAACCGTTGTCAAGGAAACTAACCGTCCTCCTCGCTCTTAATCAGTCTTCTCACTTGTTTTCATGGAGGCGCGTTGGCGGTTGTGTCGCGCTCGGAGAGTTCGATGATTTAGAAACTACGCCGCGGTGCCTTGGATAAACACGCATGCCGCGTATGCGTGGATGACCGCGCGGTGCTGCTTGTACGTTTCGCCGCAACCATGAAGTTTGGAGCCCGTCTCGACACGCCGAGGCGCCGCGCTGTATTTCTCCGCCCACGGTGCGCTGGCGTAGCAACGGCACTGCGTCGACACCGGCTGGGAATGGCGGCCGAGAAGACATAGGCCTATCGGATCCATGAATTGAATCCGACTCTGGGCAGAAGTTGGCGCTGGATTATTTCACAAGTAAGTGATCATACTATATTTTTCCGTACCTGTCGTTTGCGTGAAGCGCATCGCGCTAGTCGGCAACAGGGCTCGATCGTGTTGTATATATCGCGCGCACGAAATGCACCGCGAAGGTCGGCTTTGGCGTCCGCTCGCCTGCGCTTTGTGACTGCCTAAAAATTGGCCGCCATTGCCGTCGGCCGCCTGGACGCTCTCGCCGCGGTGATGAGCTGCGGGCTTGCGATATTGGGCAGAGGCCTCGCCGCTGCAGTGCGACTCGTCCAAAACGCATTGCGGTTGCCGTCAACGAGCTCGGTTGTATGTCGCGCGCTTGAAGTGCACCGGCAGCTGGCGGGTGCTTTAGCTAGCCGACTTTAGCTGTGCTTCGTAACTCTGTGGACAGTTTTCGCCATAACCGTTGGCTTCCCCGTCAACAGTGATGCCAATTTAGCGGATTTTCCGCTAAATCTGGCGGATTTCATTTGATTCTGACGGGAAAAAAATTTCTCTAGCGGCTAGCGGATTTTTTTGACGGGCCATTTTCATACATAGCGGATTTCTGGCGGATGCTCACGCTGTGCACTGATTCAAAATCGTCGGAAACATTGCCGAGAAACTTAGAATACCTAATCAGCGAAACGTACTACTGGTTGGCAAGATCCCCGGCCCGGTAACTTGCATACAAGAAGTTCAACGGTCTGATCAATTGCGGCGATGAACCACTGAAAATTATGCAAAAGTGCAGCACGCGGCGGCTATCCCTCGTCGAAATAGCTGTTTCAAGGATCGTAGACCAGTGGGCCGAATTGAAGATGCATTTGCAGATGGCGAGGCGCACTGAAAAGTGCTACGCGGCAGAAGTGCTGTACGGTATATAGGAGAATCAGATCAATCTGGGGTACTTTCATTTTTTGAGACCGATTCTGACAGATGTTCAGAGGTTAAGAAGGCATTCGAGGCGATAGATGTGGATCAAACAAAGCTGCCGAAAGACCTCATGACTTTGCTTTCAAGCTTGCTTCATAAAATCGTGATTCCGATAGAGAAGGTGGACGTTGAGATGTCCGGACGTGAGGACCACTTTAACCCTAAACCATACCTGGGCTACTTCTTTGAGAAGTACGCTGACAGCATGAAGGCTGAGAAGACCGACAGGTTCTCTCTCGCAGATGAAACTGTGATGCGATAAAGATGCTTAAGGGTTTATTACCACGCTAGTTGATCAAATGAGGCATCGACTTCTCTTCACCGCAGTTCTCCAGAAGACATCACTTTAGTCGGTCGAAAACACTTTTCGCGTCATGAAGGAGCCATTGATTCATCTGCTGGAAGCAATGCCAGTGCCCTCGGAATCAATCGCAACGTTGAAAAGCAGTGGAGAAAAATCGCCCCGCTGCGCTGTAAAACATTGGAATTATGCAGCATCAACTAGCCCAACGCCCAACCTTAGTGAACATTTGTAACTTTTAGAATCATCTATGATGAGGTTGACGACAACCGTAGCACTGAAGCCTCTAGCATTCTATAGTTACACTCTTTGGAAGACTCTTTTATACGTTAGTTCAGCTCTCATAGTTTTGGGGAGCCTTTAAGAATGATAAAGGTTTTAGATCAGAAATTTCACTGTTTCTTTTAAATAAAATAAGTCTTAGCGGGAAAGTTAGCGGATATGTTTTAGAATCTAGCGGAATCTGGCGGATTTCTTATTACTTTCTAGCGGATTTCTCATGCCCATCGATGGCAACACTGCCCGTCAATCGGTCGCAAGCAGCTCAGCGCCGTTCGTTGCGGCCGCCCCCCGCGTTCGCTCGTTGTACTCTGCCGCTCGATCCAGGAACTTAGTGAAAATTTGTCGACATTACCGTCGGCTTCCTCGGCGCTCGCTCGAAAGCAGCTCAGTGCTGTTCGTGGCGGCGGTTCCGCGTTCGCTCACTCCTCTGTTCGAGGTTCGCTGGCGGCAGAAGCTCCGCGTTCGGCCGCGTTCGCTTTGCTCGAGCTGTATACGACGCCGCTCGCAGAGAACTCGCCGACTCGTTGGCGGCTCGGCGGTCGCGGCGCATGATGGCTGCGGCTGCCGCACTTGAGCTGTTGCGCTATGTGACTCGAAATGCGTTTTCGATTATGTATGACATCGCGGTGGAAATATTTGCATGCCGTATTTTAGACATGCGTATTTATTTCACCTTGCACGTATTTGCCATGTGCGTGTATCTTCCTCACTGTCACATGTGACTTAACTGTTTGCAATCTTTTTGTGCAGACGTTGTCCACTACGTGCAGAAGGCTGCTTGCGCTTGAGCGTGCAATGCCAGTCATCTGTCGCTTCCGTTGGAGCAGCTTGACCAAGACGACTGTACGAGATATGACAACTCGGCTGGACCTGAATTTGACATCTGGCAGCGAATTCACTGAAAGAATGCAGAAACAATATGTATATAGAAAAATAAAACATTTCATTGTCTCACTTTTGTCTTTCGTTGTTGCATTGACTGCGAACGCAGTGAAACAAGCATGACTAAATATTTTTTTTCGCGTGTTCTTTTCTGTGCCATTTGTTGCTCACTGCGGAGAAAAACACGCGAGAAAAGTATTAAGCCTTGCAAAGAGTAACTGTGCAAAATCATCCCTGTGGATTAACGCATCATTTGAACTGAGGATAAAAAGTTCATCGCTGTGGAGCACTTGAGTGGACCAACCGTTCGTCCGGTGAGGTGCAACCGTGGGGACTAACGGTTGACCGGTAAGGGGTAAATGTGAGGACTAAATGTTAGTCCCTTGAGGTGCAACTGTGGGGACTAACGGTTGCCCGCGAAGGTGTAAATGTGAGGACTAAATGTTAGTCCCTTGAGGTGCAACTGTGGGGACTAACGGTTGCTCGCGAGGGTGTAAATGTGAGGACTAAATGTTAGGTCCCTTGGGGGACTAACTGTTAGACCCGTGCCGTTAGTACTTAAAAGGGCTAATGGTTGTGGCAGCCCCATTAGTCCCCAAGAGGACGAACGGCACACCCTTTAACACCCGTTTGCCTTAGAGTGTACTACGAAATCGGCACCTTCTCATCTATGTACCTTGCGTTGCAATTCTCTGAAAACCGGAACTAGGCCAATTTATTAGGCACCAGCGTATTGGTGACTCGGTGCGATTCCTCCCACTCTCCCTTTCTTGAATAATCTGCTATTGCTCAACAAAAATGCGTAATACATTGCAATGGCATGCGCTAAACAACATCCAATGAAGGCAGGCGTCTTATTGCGTTGGATATTTGAAAGCAGAAGGAATAGTTGACGTGGTAGAGTGAAAGAAAACTTCTCGCTGAATATGTGCTGTCAGTGTAGGCGTCGGCAGCGTTGGTTGTGATTGAAAGATCAGTGTTGCCGTCAGCGAAAAGTCCTGACGGACGCAAGCATAACCATCTGTGTTAGAGTGGAAGTTCAACTCATGTATTCTTGGTAGCAGTCAAGTGATTTTCCAAAGTGGCTCGTCTGTCTTTGTTTATTTTCATGATATTAATAATCAATTTAGCGAATGTATCTTCAAAGCAAAAAAAACATGGCTGGTCTCTCTGTCATGGGAATCGGTATAACACGAAAGTGAAACGTGCCTTCACAAATGTAGTTTATTGTGCATTGTTTCGCCACAAGGGCGAATGAATGAGTGCTACAGCAACAAATTATATCGGAAAGCAGTTCGAAACTTGCAGCGCGCAAACTCGAGCCTGAAGGACGTACGAAATTATACGCAGAACTAGCGCGAACTAACTCTCACAGCTCGACAATTCACGCACGACGCTCAAACGCAACGAAAGACGCACTAAACGAACGCACAAGTAGACACAGGACGAGCGCGGACAACTGTCACAATTGTTACTTCGGGTGTGAGCAGCGCGCTCCTTTCGCACACGCGGAGCTGCGGCGCGCCAAGTGACCTTCGTGCACTCTTTAACAACTGTAATTTCAAAGTAAACTTGCGGTGGAAGCGCAAGACGTACAGAGAACGCTAAGGCCCCAATCACTAGATAAGCGCGCGCGCACGAATGACCACGCCCGGTGGAGGCGCGCGAGCATCGCTGCGAGAGGGGCGACAACCTTTAGATCACGCCCTCCTCGCCACCTTCGCGCCATCTCGCTAGTGATGACAAAAACGTGCTGAAGTCGCGGAACTCCGAGGACCGCCGACGGTATATGGTGTATATATATAGCTCGCCGTTAGTAAGGTTCAGGACGTACGCTCGGTGGCCGAGCAGTTTCACGCCGCGCGCTGCGGAGCGAGAGGTCATAAGTTCACCGCCCGGCGACGGAACTTTTTTATTCTTGTTTTTTCTTTGCAATCTGTTAGTTTATATTTTATAGCGTCATATCCGTGACGGAATTACGTCAGTGGAGCCGTGGTAGACCCCGGCATATAGCACTTTCGTGTTAAAATAACCAAAGCCTCCTGCTTCTTCCACCACCTTTTTTATTGCGATAGCAATTATATCGACCGTCTCGACGGGTTTTTGCCGTCGCCGTCACGTCCCGTAAAAGTCCAAATGGATAAGAGCCCCCAGAGCATCGTACGTTCTACCCGCGGGCGATCGCGTGCGAGCGGGGGCGACGAACGTGGCTGCAGCGGAGATCAACCGAGCCGGCCCATCTCCATCGCTTCGAGGTCTTTGGATAAGATCCCCCCGCTTGTTAGACTGGCCGTGGAATGCTCAAGCAGACAGGAAACGCGCCACCCGGCTTTTACGAGCGGGAAAAGACGCGAGGGAGGGGGGGGGGGTCCCTCGAGCTGCCACTGCGACCTTTGATATTACGAGCGCGCTCGTCGCTGGCGCGGCACTCACAGACACAGTGCGGGCTCCAGTATGCGCCACCGCACTCTAGTGAACATTCCAGTGTTTCCAGCGCTCTCCAGTGCGCATCAGCGTCACAGCGGCCAAGCCAGCGCCCCTACCAGTGCGACCCAACTCTTTCACAGTGTGTGCACCGAAGTGCCAGTAAATCCCAGCGTGTGCCAGTTCCCAAGTGTGATCCAGTGCAAAAAAACAAAAGAAGACGTACTGGTATCATGCTGGGGGCGCTGGAACGACGCTGGGTTTTGCAATCGGATTAGCTCGTAAAAGAAGCATAAATCGTTGCGAATGAACAATACAGCAATTCTGCGCGACAAAGCTAACATAGTCCCACTGCTTCCGCCTGCCTTCTTTCGTTGTATGGATTTAATTATGATGACTAGACTTGTAGAGCGAGTGGTCCTTCCAGAGAATAAAATCGGCATATCCCACGCACCGTGGTAAGCAATGTATGCGAAGAATGCATCAAGAAGTTTGCTATGTCGCACTTTTAAAATGAGCATACAGTTTCGAGGCGGATGGGTGTAGTACTCAGTAAGGTTATGTAGAATTTTTTTGCGCTTTCAAGTATCTAGAAAACGTGCATATATGACAGCTGGATCTGCAGGTTGGGTAGCGAAGCAACCACTAATGTGCGCGCGAGCAGCACCAGAAGTGGTAGGCTGGAATGTTCTTGCATTAGTCCTTCACGTTGGGCGAGCGAACCATAACGCTGAAGCGTACGCTGAATTTTTTTAGGGGCGAAGCTCCTTGGAGTGTGGGTCTGTCCCTCCTCTGTAGTATGTAGTAGTAGTAGTAGGTAGCCACCGTAGGTAGTTCATATGTGGTGATGTCACATATGGCCCCACTACCGTGCCATATGTGACATCACCACTTTCCCTGCATTTCACCGATCGCAAAGCGGTGATAATGAAGGGACCACGTAAACCAACAGTACAATAAAAGTTTTATGTTTAATATAGACACGGTGTTTCACACACTTTACATGATGTACTGGGCGAATTTCACGGAAGAGTTTCACGGTTTACCGATGATTCCCTCCGGAGCTTCGCCCCACTCATCATCATTCACCCCATGGATATGCTGTGATTTTTTTTCACTTCGAGCCAATTGGCAGGAGGTGGATAGACGTTAAAAGTCCTAGTTGGTGTGCACATCGTCTGCTTACCAGGAGCATCCACTACACTGGCGTCTACACTGGATAACTTATGGTCTGACATAACGGCAGCACTTACTTTGAAGCACAGACGTGATTGTTATCGAAACGAAGTAGGATTTATGGTGTGACGATGTAAATACCACACGTAACTTTCGTTAGCGTAATCCCCCCGGGGTCCAACAATGCTTCAATGTAGCTTGCTGAATCCAACGAATAAAAATGTAATGTTTATTAGACTGCTATAAAAGTGGAGTCAATATTGGAACCCCAACTGATGTTAACCCGGCATGACGTTTGTGTCTTAGGTTTAGATATGTAATATTTATTGCTTTGTTGTACAGTTAAATAGCCAGCACTGCAAGCACAATTGAAGTTACACCGACGTTACACCTGCATGGTATATTTTCCAAAGCAGTTTCCTCACCTGGAATGGCTCTGTGATAGAATACATAATTGCCACGCAGGACGCTTGCTAATTACTAGCTTCCTGGTTAGATCAATTGGTATCGACCGCCCGGAAAGGCGTTGGTCCCGGGTTCGAATCCCGGACCAAGACAATTTTTTCGGCAACTAAGAAGCTTTTTGCCTGAGAAATCCGTACGGATTTTCTTGTGGCTTCGTGCTACAAACGGGTGGTTGTCTATTTTCTCTTTCTTAACCCTTGCACCACCTTGCGGCATTCACGAGAACTCATTTGCATTACTTGTGTCCATTTGCTTCGAGTTGTCGATGAATTCGCCCTGACGCTGCCAATTTCTAGCTTCCTGGTTAGCTCAATTGGTAGAGCGACCACGCCGGAAAGGCGTTGGTCCCGGGTTGCAACCCCGGACCAGAACGAATTTTTCGGCAGCTGAGAAGCTTTTTTCTTTCTGAGAAATCCGTACGGATTTCCTTGTAGCTTCGTGCTACATACGGGTGGTTGTCTATTTTCCCTTCCTTAACCATTCCGCCACCTGCGAGATTCAGCAGAACTCATTTGCATTAATATAACATGTAATATCGCAGTAATATCGCGTGGTACAAGCGTACATTGCCATCGGGCGTCATGACATGTGACTATTGTCACGTGGGTGTGACGTCGACGAAGGCGGCAGGTGACGTGTCCAATATATAACTGTTTATTAGGCCGAACTTGTGGCCGGTAAACGGAAAGTAAGAATACAGCAATACACGCTGGCACTGATAGCGGCGAACAGAGCGTCGGCCGTCGATCAACTGACGAGTGGTGAAGCCCGCTGGCATTTAAAAGTGGGGCATCGAATACTCCAGCCTTAGAGCTGGCTGTCGCGCAAGCTCTGGAATAAGCTCGAGTGTTCGCGTTTTGCGTGCAATCTTAACAAAATGATGTACAACAATCGCGATGCTTCTCGAACAAAGAGGCGCGGTTTGCGATGAGCGTTGCTCACAGCCTTTGTGGGCGAAAACCGAAAACACCAACTGTGAAAATTAGAAACGCGCGTGGCAATGCCCCCCCTCTGAAAAAAGCATGGTCCCGATGCTTAAAACACGACACGGGGGAAAAATGCCTGCAAGTATAAATAACAGCAATAAAGCAAGAAAGTACAATAATAAACCAATAAGTGCAGTCATCAGATTCGCTAACGCGCATAATGCGGTTTGAGGCGCACGATATGGACGACTTGAGGTCGCGCACGGCGCCGTTGAGAGTTCGTAATGCCATCCGGGACAACCTCGTAGTCGAGAGCGCCTACAGGTCGAAACATCTTGTAAGGCCCGAAGTATCGCCGAAGAAGTTTTTGACAGAGTCCACGTCGGCGTATCGGCGTCCACACCCAAACGCGGTCACCGGGTTGGTATTCCACGAAGCGTTGCCGAAGATTGTAGCGGCGGCCGTCGGTCGTCTGCTGATTCTTCATTTGCAGGCGGGTGAGTTGTCGGGCTTCTTCGGCGCGCTGTAGGTAGGCGGCGACGTCGATGTTTTCCTTGTCGGTGACGTTTGGTAACATGGCATCAAGCGTCGTTGCCGGGCTCCGTCCGTAGACCAACTTGTATGGCGTCATCTGCGTCGTTTCTGTACGGCCGTGTTCTACGCGAAGTCACGTGCGGAAGGATAGCATCCCACGTCTTGTGCTCGACGTCGACGTACATGGCCAGCATGTCGGCGATAGTCTTGTTGAGACGCTCGGTGAGGCCATTGGTTTGTGGGTGGTAGGCGGTGGTTCGGCGGTGGCTTGTCTGGCTGTATCCCAAGATCGCCTGAGTTAGGTCAGCAGTAAACGCCGTACATCTGGCGGTGATGAGAACCTCTGGGGCGCCATGTCGAAGGACGATGTTCTCAATGAAGAACTTGGCTACCTCGGCGGCACTGCCTTTAGGCAAGGCCTTTGTTTCGGCGTAGCGGGTGAGGTAGTCGGTAGCCACGATGATCCATTTATTTCCGCAAGTTGACGTTGGGAACGGCCTCAGGAGGTCCAACCCGATCTGCTGGAACGGTCACCGAGGAGGCTCGATCGGCTGAAGGAAGCATGTTGGTCTTGTGGGCGGCGTCTTCCGTCGCTGACAGTCTCAGCACGTCCTTACGTAGCGGGCGACGTCGGTGGCAAGGCGCGGCCAGTAGTACTTTTCCTGTATTCTTCCGAGCATGCGGGAAAGTCCGAGGTGTCCAGCCGTCGGGTCGTCGTGTAGTGCCTGGAGGATTTCTGGTCGCATTGCTGCAGGCACTACGAGAAGGTAGTCGGCTCGAAGTGGCGAGAAATTCTTCTTTATCTGAACGCCGTTTCGCAAGAAAAACGACGCGAGTCCTCGCTTGAATGCCTTTGGAACAATGGCGGTCTTGCCTTCGAGGTACTCCACAACGCCTCTTAGTTCCGGGTCGGCTCGCTGTCGTTCGGCGCAGTCGTCAGTACTTATGGTTTCCAAGAAGAAGTCATCCTCCTGGTCATCCTGCGGCGGCGAGTCGACGGGGGCGCGAAACAAGCAGTCAGCGTCAGAGTGTTTTTGTCCGGACTTGTGAACGACGGTAACGTCGAATTCTTGAAGTCTCAGACTCCATCTTACGAGACGACCTGAAGGGTCCTTCAGGTTAGCTAGCCAATACAAGGCGTTGTGGTCGCTCAGAACTTTGAAGAGCCTGCCGTAGAGGTAGGGGCGAAACATTGACGTGACCCACATGATGGCAAGGCACTCCTTTTCTGTTGTGGAATAGTTGGCTTCTGCCTTGGATAGCGACCGGCTAGCATAACTAATAACCCTTTCCACGCCGACAGTTCTCTGGACAAGAACGGTGCCGAGTCCTACGCTGCTTGATTTGGTGTGGATTTCCGTGTCGGCGTGCTCGTCGAAATCCGCAAGCATTGGAGGCGTCTGCAGGCGTCGTTTGAATTCTCGAAATGCTTCCACTTGCGCCGCTCCCCACTTGAATTCCACGTCGTTTTTCGTGAGCTGAGTTAGTGGCTCGGTGATGCGTGAAAATTCCTTGACGAAGCGTCTATACTAGGCGCACAAGTCGAGAAATCGGCGTACGGCCTTCTTGTCGGTCGGCGGCGGGACTTGCTAATGACGTGACCAGACTTGCTAATGACGTGACCCAAGAACAGGAGTTCTTCGTATGCGAAGCGGCACTTTTCTGGATTCAGGGTGAGTCCGGAGGCCTTCAGTGCCTGAAGTACTGCGTCAAGTCGCCGGAGGTGTTCGTCGAAGTTTGAAGCAAACACAATGACGTCGTCCAGGTACACAAGGCAAGTCTGCCACTTCAATCTTGCCAGTAGTGCATCCATAACCCTTTGGAAAGTCGCAGGCGCCGAGCAATGACTTGAACTCGAAGAGACCGTGTGGTGTTATAAACGCGGTCTTCTCTTGGTCTCTCTCGTCGACTTCAACTTGCCAATAGCCGGTCTTGAGGTCCATCGACGAAAAGTACCTCGCGTTGTGGAGTCGATCCAGGGTGTCGTCTATCCGTGGGAGAGGGTACGCGTCCTTCTTCGTTATTTCGTTCAGGCGGCGATAATCGACGCAGAAGCGTATGCTTCCGTTCCTTTTCTTCACTAACACCATGGTTGACGCCCGCGGACTCTTTGAAGGCTGGATGATGCCGTCACGTAGCATTTCATCGACTTGGTTTTTGATGGCCTCGTGTTCCCGCTTTCAAACTCTGTACGGGCTCTGACGTAGTGGCCTGGCACCAGTGGCGTAGCCAGGGGGGGGGGGTTGGGGGGGGGGTTCAAGCCTCCCCCCCCCCGAAATTTTTCAATTTTGCTTGCGTATATATACACGCACACATGCAAACGCAGGCACGAACATACATAAAGTATGGTTGACCCCCCCCCCCCGAAAAAAATTTCTGGCTACGCTCCTGCCTGGCACTTTCGTCTGTTATGATGCGGGGTTGTGCGACTGGGGTCTGTCGAACTCTTGACGACGATGAAAAGCAGTCATTGTATTGCAGGAGCAGGGTTTTGAGCTGTTCTTGTTTATGCGTCGGAAGGCTCAGATTGACGTCGAAAGTTAGTTGGTGAGCTTGGTTCGTCGTATGCGTGCATTGAGAGTGCATGCGTGCATTGAGAGTAATGGTGCTATACCGTTCCAGAATTTTGTCGGTGTTTCAGTGTCAAATTTTTGGGCCTTTTTAGAGTATTATCTGAAGGTTACTTTTATTGTTTTCAATGACCAGCCATATTTGCAACGCAATGGTATTTGTATCGGTTCCTGCCTTGCTCCTCTCCTTGTAGATATTTTTTTGGCGAATGTGGACTGTACTTTAAGCAAAGTTTTTAGTACGCGGGAGGTTTTAAAGGTTTTTAGGTATGTCGATGATTTTTTGGTTTTATTTCCTCTTGGCGCCTCCTACCAGGATTTAGTCAGTAGGATTTTAGATGATTTTAACCAACTCGGACAAGGTCTTGTTTTTACTTTTGAGCTTCCTCGGGAGAACACGTTGCAATTCTTGGAACTGAAGCTAGAATTCTGTGAATACCATGTCTGTTGGTCTTACCAGCCACGAGCTAAAAAGGAATTTTTGCCATTTAAGTCGGCGCACTCTAGAATTGTAAAGAGAGGAATTGCGTTGTCTGCCATGGAATCGGCTCTAAGAAACTCCTGCACTCACAGGATGCAAGAAAGCTTTGATAATCAGATAAGCCGACTTCTGGCGGCAGGTTTCCCCCAAGTCGCTCCTGACTGCAGTTGCTGAGTCTATGATTCAGAAAAGAAAAAACCACCAAGAGGGCGGACACCGTACGCGACAAGTTGAGACCTGTGGTGGTTCCATATCTACATAAGATCACCCATCAGCTGAAGAAAGTTGCTCGCAGACGTGGTGTCGCAGTGGCGTTGTCGGCGCCGAACAAGCTTTCAAAGCTATGCTCCCGCACCTGCGGTGTGAGCAAAGGAGGCTGTACAATCCGACACGGTGTCTCCTATGTCCCGTGTGCCGTCGGTGTGGTTTATGCCATCCCGCTCTCATGTGGTAAGACCTACGTCGGTAAAACGGGGCGATGCGTCAACGAGCGGCTCAGGGAACACGCGCAAAAAGTTAACAAGAATGTCGATAAAGGAGCCCATCTTGTGGCTCACATTAACTCTTGCAGCAACTGTGAAGTGTTGTCTTAGGGCGTCGTTGAACACACGAGACGTAATAAAAGGATACAGAATAATTTACTTAAACATCATTACTCCTATGCCACACAGGCTACACAAACGCCACACAGGCGAACAGCGCGTGAGTCTCTCTACTTTGTCGTCTTCTTCTTCCACTGGCCACACCTAAAGCCCGCGCATTTAACCGTGGCGCTAGCGCTTTTCTAACAGAAGCACGATTTGAACAGACGTCGATCCTTGGCAGAAGTCAGAATGAGCAGGCGCGGCTGGCTTTTAGAAGCTTTTCACATCATGAAAAGTGATCGTCTTTGTGTCAGCGATACATCCTTGTCCTTGCATCCATCTGAATACCGTTTCTTGTCGTCACGTATCTAATACACTCACATTATCACCGATTCACCTGTTTAGAACTTGTTGTGTACGCATGTGCGGTAGGGCTGCCTTGGGCTTATATGCATTGACGAGTGAAGAAATAAAGCAGCTGTTAGTCAGCGCTCGTGTGTGTCTTCTTTTCTATGTGGGGCGTCTTGGGTGTTTTGCGCTGTGAATTTTTAGTGTTGGTTCGTTGTAGCATGTTCGGTAAACTCGGCAAGGGCGAAGGCGTCTCTGGCTTCCACAATTTCTTCGATGTAGGCGACCGCCGTGCCTTTGCTCACATGCTTGTATTCGTTGCTGAAGATCGTGAGCATCAATGTTGCTTTCCCTTTACGAAACTCGGCGATGCCTCTTGCGACGCAAATCTGACGGTTTGCTTGCAGGTGCTGATCGCCCTCGATGACGCCTTCGAAGTATGGGTTTTTCGGTGCCGACGGAAATGATGACGCTGGAGAGAGGCGGAACGCTGACGTGCTCTTCTATCACGTTCAATGCATGGTTCCCCGGCGTCGTCTGGGTAGGCAGCGCTTTTTCTGAAGTTAGTGTTATCGACTCAGACCTTAGGTCGATGACGGCGCCGTGTTTACTTAGGAAGTCCATCCCAAGTATAATATCCCTGGAGCAGTGCTGTAGGATTAGAAACCTGGCGGGATAAGTCCGGTTATTGATGGTGACTCTTGCTGTGCAAACACCGGCCGGCGTTATTAGATGACCGCCAGCTGTCCGGATTTCAGGGCCTTGCCAAACAGTCTTCACTTTCTTCAACTTCCCCGCGAAAGGCCCACTGACGACGGAATAGTCGGCTCCAGTGTCGACGAGAGCGGTGACGTTGTGGCCGTCGAATAACACGTAGAGGTCGCTGGTTCTTCGTCGTGTGTTGCGGTTGGGTCGCGGCGTCGGATCACGGCTACGTCGATTTGTTGCGCTGCTTCCTTGTAGCGTCGTCCCGTCTTCGTCGTTCCGCGACGCTTCGTCGGCAGGGCTTCGTCTGCTTCGCGTCGTGTTGTGTAGGTATCGTCGCGTTGTCATCGTCGGCAGCCGCGGAGGATCTTCGTCATTTCGTCGTACAGCAACCGCACCTCCATCGGTTTTATGCCCTTAGTTTCCCGGATACGAGCTAGGCGACCGGCCCCGGTTTGGGCTAGTGTACTGCCGGCGGTGCGGTGAGGTGTAGCGGCCTGGGAACGGCGATCGAGAAGGACTTCGTGGTTGCGACTGTGCTCCGGTAATGTAGTCGGCGATGTCTTGAGGTCGTTCGCCTGGCTGAGGACGCGGCGCGTTGACAGCAAAACCAAGTAGTCCCATCTCACGGTACTGAAGGATCCTTCAAGTTAGCTAGCCAACACAAGGCGTGGTGGTCGCTCACAAATTTGAAGGGCCTGCCATAGAGGTAGGGGGCGAAACTTTGACGTAGCCCAGATGATGGCGAGGCACTCCTTATCTGCTCTGGAATAGTTGGCCTCCTAGCATAACTCATGACTCTTTCCAGTCCGTCCGTCCTCTACACAAGGACGGCGCCGAGCCCCACGCTGGTTCCGTCGGTGTGCACTTCTGTTTCGGCGTGTTCGTCGAAATGCGCAAGTAACGGAGGCGTTTGTAGGTGTTGATTTAGTTCTCGAAATGCTTCCTCCTGCGGCGTTTCCCACTTGAACTTGACGTCAGTCCTGGTAAGGTTAGTGAGTGGCTCGGCGATGCGGGTAAATTTTTTTGACGAACTGCCTGTAGTAGGCGCACAGGCCGAGAAATTGACGGACGGCCTTCTTGTCGGCAGGTGGCGGGAGCGTAGCGATGGCGGCGGTCTTCTGAGGGTCGGGGCGTACTCCGGACTTGCTTATCACGTGGCCCAAGAACAAGAGTTCCTCGTAGGCGAAGCGGCACTTTTGAGGCTTCAGGGTAAGTCCGGAGGTCTTGATTGCTTGAAGTACAACTTCAAGTCACCGCAGGTGTTCGTCGAAGTTCGAGGGAAACACAACGACGTCGTCCAAGAGCACAAGGCAGGTCTGCCACTTCAAGCCGGCCAGTACGGTATCGATAACGCGTTGGAAGGTAGCGGGGGCCGAGCAAAGACCAAAAGGAATTACCTTGAACTCGAACAGGCTGTCTGGAGTTATGAAAGAAGTCCATTCCGGTGGTGGTGGTGGTGTTCGGCGTGAGCAACCTTAACGCGCATGCGCAAACCCCTGTAGACGTAGCGGGCATCGTTTTCGTGATGATTTGCGTGTTCCGAAGTAAATAGAAATCAAGACACATCTACAATACAAACTGGTATATTTTACGCAACAGCATCGCGAGGCGAACGAGGCAGCAGCGACGAGGTGACTGACGAAACCCGGGCACGGCCGCGGATGTGGTCAGCACAACGGGGAATGAAACGCCGATAGAAATTGATCAGTCCCAGGAACTCTGGCAGTTTTCGCAAGGAAGTTGGCTTTGGAAAATCCTGAATCGCTTGCACTTTCGAAGGGAGCGGTCGGATTCCATGACGATCAACACGGTGTCCGAGAAAGTCAAGTTCAGGCACGCCGAAAGTACACTTGGCGTTGTTGAGGATTAGGCCGTACTCGGCAAGGCGTTCGAAGCACTGTCGAAGATGTGAACGGTGTTCGTCTGCGTTGCGGCTAAAAATAAGCAGATCATCGATGTACGCAAAGCAAAACGGTAGGCATCGGGTGATTGTGTCTACGAACCGTTGAAATGTTTGAGCGGCGTTACGGAGACCAAATAGCATTCGTAGGTATTCAAAAAGACCGAAAGGTGTTATGACAGCAGTCTTGGGAATTTCCGAGGTTTCGACAGGTATCTGATGATACGCCTTGACCAGGTATATCTTCGAAAAGATGATTGCTCCATGCAGTGGTGCTGTGAAGTCCGCGATGTTAGGCGGTGGGTAGCGATCAGGAACGGTGGCGTTGTTCAAAGCGCGGTAGTCGCCGCAGGGTCGCCAGTCACCTGGCGACTTCTTGGACACCATGTGCGGCGGAGAAGCCCAAGGACTTGATGAAGGCCGCAAAATGCCAAGCTCGAGCATGCGATCAAATTCAGCTCGGGCCACCTTGAGTCGGTCGGGTGCGAGGCGTCGTGAACGACCAGTCTGGTGGTCCTGAGATAATAATGTGGTGGGTAACATCGTGCTTGACGGGACGCTGAAAATTGGACGGGCGAAGCAAGCTTGGAAAGTCATCGAGTAACTGTTCGTACAGTGACGAAGGTGGCTTGTTCATAACAGCGGTGATGCCGGTTGTTGATGCTATACCTTGCACCGCGAGGTGTGTATTAGCACCGACAAGACGCTTGCGGGGGGATGTCCACGAACAGGTCAAAATGACGAAGGAAGTCCGCTGCAAGAATTGGGTAAGCCACGTCCCCCACGAGGAAAACCCAACGGAAAACACGACGGAGTCCAATGTTCAGTGTGAGTGCGCGTTCACCGTAAGTCGCGATGGTAGTCTTGTTGGCGGCTTGCAGCGTAACTGCAGATCGGCGATTCTTCGGAAATGCAGGTGAGGGTGGAACAACGCTAACTTCGGCTCCGGTGTCCACGAGGAAACGGAGCCCAGATGCTTTGTCCGAAACGAAGAATAAGCGGCTGTTTGTTGGACCGCCACCACTCGCCGCTTCTAGCGGTGAGTCGGGGTGTTTTCCGAGAAAGTGCAGGGAGATTTGCACTTCCGGGCAGCTGCACCGAAGGTACGGTGATACCAACACTCGCCGGGGCACGAAGATCGGGATGAGGAGCGCCGTCAAGAAGAGGAGCGGTGGCGTGACGAGGACCGAGAGCGCAGATAGCGTAGCGATCTGTACAGATAGTTGTTCGATCTGGCTGCGAAAGTCGTCGCGTAGGGCTCGCAGGTCTGGTGGCGAAGGGCGAGATGCCTCACTTGCCGTGGACGTGGGAGCGATCGCGGAAATGGTTGGGGAGTCGCAATCCATCACAGAGTCGGCAAGTTGCGCGAGCTTTTCCAACGACAATTCAGCTGCAGCGGCGAGCACGTCGTCTACAATATGCCATTTATGCCAATATGCATGTCGTCTACAATATGCCATTTACATGCCACGCTCATGGTGTGCTTGCGTCCAGTTCGCTAGCTTGACATACAGCGAAATTGGTATTGCGCGACGTGACTGTATGAGGAACATAATTGAGAGGTCCTAACATGTAAATCATCACATGCTTATTATGCACAGCATGATTTGCTCCTTGCTGGTTGCTTCGCATTACATCGATTCCAACAGTGCCTGGGATCTGCCGGTTTTTTATTCTCAGCTTGTCACCGACTATAGATAGATAGATAGAAATCTCCTGTATGGTTTGGAAACGTCGTCCTTTCAACGTATTCAGGATAGAGAACATAGAAAGAAATTTCCTGGCATTAACCTACGCTAATACCCACATCGTCAGCAACTACTCGAATAGTCTAACGAATATTTTCTCGAATCTCAGCTCTAACTATCGACGTGGTCATTATCTGTTGATCTGGAAGGTCGTCCAGGCTTGGTATCGTCACCGACCGACATTCTGGCGTGTTCAAAACGCTTGACCCACTCATAGCACTGCGTGCGACTCATACAGTCGTCCCCGTATACTAGTCTAAGCAACTGAACTGTCTGCGAAAGCTTTCCCAAGTTTTAGGAGAAATTCAAACACACACGTTGTTCTTCCAGCGCTTTCATTGCCACTTTGGCAGAAATCCGAAGAACAGCCTCTCCATGTGCTCACTTTAGCGGCTGTAGCTCGCGAAGTAACGGTCAGAGTAAAACGCGCATAATGAGAGTTTCTTGTTTAACCTTGCCACTACGTGCACTTGGTAGGAGCAGCCCGCTCTCTCTGGTGGTTGGCGTGCTATTGGAAAAGTTCGATTTCTTTTTGAACAGCCCTCGTATATATGTATACACACTTATACCTCGGTGATAAGAAACTCGCGGATTCACAAAAAATATTCGTATCAACCGAAATTCGTATCACCAGAACACATGGAAAATTAGTACGCAACAAAAGAAACCTGTCGTACATTTCGATTTATTGTTTCCCGGGCCGCAGCATTGTCATGAGCTGGTCTGAATAACTTCCGGTAATGCTTTTTGACGTCAATTATCATACTTGCACTCGTAAATATACGGCGCGTGTAATTAACGAACCGTGTTTGTTGGGCTCCGTGACGGCTAGTACCGCCTTCCAAACCTTAGTCCACGTTTTCGCATGACCCCAAAGATCTGCGGCGAAAATGACTAAAAGAGAGCTTTGCACGCGATAGATCAAGGCCGGCAATTTTTAGGACCGCTGTCCTTTGTTTTTATTCTTATCGTATCGCGGTGGTGTTGGGGATGTTTTTCGGGCGATCTACGGCCGTATCCGCACAATTACCAAATTTGCTCAAAATTCGGCAGTCTTCCGTGCGAATTCGAGTGTTGGCAGGTGTGTGCGTCTTCTTCGATCGTGCATGGTGACGTTGCGAGGCCTAGTTCCTTGGCCAAAAGCATCCGCTTCTTCTTTCAGTCCTCATCCACGTTTCATAGGTTGTCTGATTACAAGGACATGGCTGGCATCGTTGTGGCAGGCACGTGTAAATACAGTACAACGACGCTACTTGCGCTACCTCGATCACAGCAACACACGTTGACGCAAAGGAGAGGAAAAAAGACCTGAGGCCGACGCCATCTGTAATCTAAAAGCGAAGGCACACGACGCACTGAGGCCCCCGAAGATTCGTGTGCACAATCACGGAGGCTATAACGCGCCGCTCACTTGATACACTGGCGGTAGGGGAGCGCAGGCTCGCGCATGGGAATGCCGCATCTTCCGCAACAGCGCGTGCAGCGTGTGTATGTAGCAGCGCAGCAGTATGCGTTCGTATCAACCGTCGTGGGATGCAAATCGGTTCGCAACAACCGTATTCCTTTACATTGCAGGTTAATCGGCCTTGGCCGAAACAACAGCAAAATTCGTAGCACCCCGAAACTCGTACGACCCGTGATCATATGCCCGAGGTGTCACTGAATATATATATATATATATATATATATATATATATATATATATATATATATATATATATATATATATATATATATATACAGCGTGCCTTGACCATGTCATGTAAATCATGCGCTTTATCACATGCATGTAAGCATTTTTGTGTTACGACGTGTCATTTATGTTCGTCATACAGTCGTGCTATGTCATACATATTTGGTAAACATGCTATTGACCAAACAGCCACGAGAGCACAAAGTCGTAGACGGATAGATAGATAGATAGATAGATAGATAGATAGATAGATAGATAGATAGATAGATAGATAGATAGATAGATAGATAGATAGATAGATACGCTCAAAGTCGCAGAAGTTTGCTATGAAATGCCTCGCATTTCAAAATTTTCTCCGAAGCGCACCACAAGTGATTCGAAGCTGGGACTCCGCGCTCCGCAGCGCGCGGTGTTAGAAGACTCGGTCAGTATAGCAGCTGTCAGCTATTTATATACGCCGTGTACCACTGGAGGTACGAAGAGCGCGGGAGCCCTTCGGATTGTTCATTTTATCACCAGTGAGGTTGTACGAAAGATGCGCTCTAAACGCCGTCACCCCACTCGCTACGATGCGGGCGCTCCTCCTATCTCTACCTCCTGTAGTTTGCCCAAGAGGGCGTGGTCGCCTGTGCGCTTGCTTATCTCGTGATGTTTGTACGTTTATTATTGCGATAGCAATTATATGGACAGTCTCGACGGGTTTTTGCCGTCGCCGTTGCCGTAGCCGTCATGTCGCGTATGAGTCCAAATTGATAAGAGCCCCCCTGCGCATCGTACGTTCCACCAGCGGGTAATAGCGGGCGAGCGGGAGCGATGAACGCGGCTGAAGCGGAGGCTCGGCCCATCTTCGTCGCTCCCAGGCGCATGCGATAAGATCCCCCCAACTGTTCAACCGGCCCCGCCCGTCGTTCGTGAGCGTGAAAAGACGCGAGGGGGGGGTCCCTGAAGCGTCCTTCGATTTTACGAGCGCGGTCGTCGCGGGCGCGCGCGTTATTCCCCTTCTCGGCGGCCGACAGCGGGGGGCTGGTGTACCCCTTCTACGTGCTGCGCTCTCAACGCGAAGAGAATGTGGTGAGCAGAGTGTCCCTGGAGCGGCTGTATGCTCTTAAACCAGCGTTTTCTAGAGTTGCGATACATCGGATCCAAAAAGAGTAAGCTGTCAGCCTCACTTCGTATAACATTACAATTTGTTGCTATCGCAATCATTGCTTCACCCTCGCGGTGAAACTGTGACTTTTTTTGCTTTCACGGCAAGAGAGAGAGAGAAGAAATACAGGAAAGGTAGGGAGGTTAACTAGACTATGTCCAGTTTGCTACCCTACCCTTTCACGGCAAAGTTTGCGTTGAAGTTATAGAACGCAACAAGGTCAGATCAATCGCTGCAGTGACCGCCCGTGCGAAAGGAGCGCGCTGCTCAAACACAAGGAGGTTACCATTGTGGCAGTTGTAAGTTCGCGCTCGTCCTGTGTATATGTGTGCGTTCGTTTCATGCTTCCTTCTTGTTATTTGGCATTTTTTACGAGACCACGACGTGTACTTAGTCTGCTTGTCCGCTCGGTCTGCTTAGGAGGGAAGACCGCATCAGCTCACTCTCACTTTTCCTGGTATTAACTCGGTGTTAATTATACAGGCTCTAATTAACACGGACATAATAACTAATGCTTCACTAATATTATTATAGCATGAAGATAATTTGCATCATTTTAATTGGTATATCACCAATAAGAATTATCTTAATGATCGAGATCTTAATTATACAGCTTGGATTAAATTTATCCCAGGAACATCTGCAGACTGGAACTCTCTTCCTGGACCTGTGGCTGCCATCACCGATCATCAGTTGTTTCGCTCTGCAGTAGCTACTATTGTATAACTAAGCAAACCAGCTCGTGTTGTATCTTCGTACTACACGTTTATATTTTAGCTAACATTGTATGAGTACCAAAATCATGTTGCACCCCCCTTCATAATGCATTTGGCCCGGAGGGTATAACAAAATAAATAAATAAATAAAATGGCTCGTAATTATCGTTATCTTAGCAAGGTTTCAGTTAGGTCGGTCTAAGCTTGACATAGCTTTATTGCCGTGGACTTAGCCTAAATTGGCCTAATTAGCTTAATTAGTAATTCGCAGCTTACTGCACGGTCGTTGCATCTCTTCACTTATTTACTATTGTATACCGTTCAGATAATTTTCTAATCAGCCGGGCGCACGTGGTGTGAGAGCACAGATGATGAACAGGACGAAGAGGGCGCGCACCGGCTGAGTAACGCACTAGAAGGCAGCGGCCGACCATTATAACTATGCCTGCGGCCTCAGCCATTAACTGTGGCCGCGTGGCGTTGAAATGGGTATCGGTGGCATCTGATCTCGGAGGCCATGGTACTAATTACTTTTAAAATATTTTGTGCAGGCATTAAACCCTTTGAAAATGTATTTAAACTTGCCGCACCTGTAGGAATATCATTAGTAAAGCTTTCTGATACTTTTCTTGCATAGGTGGACTTCAGCATTCAGTGGAACGAGAAAGGAATGAAAGATGGTGCTGGTTTGAACACACCGCCCAACTTTCGTCCACCCTTTACGTGACTACGTATTCCATCATACGCGATGCAAGAAAGCGTGCGCTGAGGGCTTGGTTTCACCTTTTCGTACAATAATTGTAAAGAGAAATTCGGCAGAGCTGACAAAGATTAAGTATCGCAGAACTTGGGCCATCCTGCATAGCACCGCAGATTGGGAGGCACGCTCTCCTGACGCTATAGGCGGAACTATCATTGCGCTATACGAGGCACACGCCATTCGCATAAGATGATAAAAGTATATATAGGCAAGGCCCGTCACGCCTGCATGCATGAGTCGCAACTACCCTCGCTATATATAGTGTCACGTGGTCGTGACGTTGACGAAGGCTGACAGGGCGTCTTCAGAATGAAACTCTTTATTTGGCGGAACTTCTGGCCGGGAAAATGGAAACTGAAACCAGGGCAAGCAAAGCACGCTGTACGCTGAGATTGGCGAACAGAGCGTCGGCCGTCGATAAACTGATCCGCGGCTACGCGCGTCGGCATTTATGCACGTGTCGTCGAACATTCGAGCGTTATCGCCGGTGGCCGAGTTTGTTGCGGAATAAACTCAGCTGTTCGTGTTTGCACGCTCAAGCTGGACAGATGATCCGAAAACTATCTATAATGCTCTAAGACATTCTGGCGCGGATTGCGCAATGCAGCATCTACACGCGCAATACGCAGGCAACATAAAACATAGACATGAGCGCGTGCGGCAATAGGGAAAACAGCATGATGGACCTATTCCGCGTGCAATACCGTGCTATTAAGGAAAGAAACATCCTACCAAGGTTTTTGAAAACAGCGGCGAATGCAAAAGAAAAGGCATAATTATACACACGATAAGCCACCAACTGAATATATTTAAAGCGTGTAATGAGCATCTAATGGTACATTCTGCGAAGAATATTGATGTGTCAAGCTAGTTTCAATTAGCGTCAACAACTACCGCCACTGACTTTTAAATTACTAGTTTTAAGTGTTAAGTTAGATACTGCCCCCACGTAGAATAAATTTTTTGCATTCGTGTTGTAGATTTCCGCTACCTACTATTTCCCTGATAAACACTGCTCTTATCAAAAGAGCACAGAAGGAACGGAAGTAGCGTTCCTTCTGCGCTCTTGAACGGAAACTTTTGCTTTTCGTAAATACATTCTGGATTTAGCAGTCGGAAGCTGCTGATAGCGTCGGCATTCATGCTTGACAGTTCAGCACCGACGTACTGCTCACAATAAGCACTATTTATACGGGTCTATAGGACACGATCTTTCTACGTCAATGTTCTGAAACCACGGCGCTGAAACTACGACACTTTCTGACTAATTACCTCCTACATTATACGGTTATTCTACGTTCAGGCTAATGCAGACACCGAGGCGCTCCAGGAGGCCACAGACCCAAATGCCGTGTTCTTCCAAACAATGGTGCGCCGAGTTTCGCTATGCGAGGAAGCACTAACGAAGATGGGGTGCCAAGCCTGGCTTCCATGCCAGGCTTGGCATGGAATTCCATGCCTAATTTAATGAAGTATTTTTTAACAATGCTCCGCCTCATCAAAATCCCGCGCACTTTGACGGCAAAAAAGCTTTGACCTGTCACGTCGCCACGGCTATTTTTAAGCTGTCTTGGAAAGAAGAGTCATAATAATCATCTAATCTACGCTGCCTGCAGGGCAAAGGTCTCTCTCATGCTCGCCAATCAACCCGGTCCTGCGCTTGCTGCTGTCACGTTATACCCGCAAACTCGTCAATCTTATCTGCCCACATAACTTTCTGTCTTCCCTTCGCGCGGTTGCCTTCTTTCGGAATCTGGTCAGTTACTCTTAATGAGAGAGAGAGAGAAATGAAGAAAAGGAAAGACAGGGAGGTTAACCAGACGAGCGTCCGGTTTGCTACCCTGCACCGGGGATAAGGGAGTGGGGATTAAAAAAAGAGAAAGAGAGAACGAGAGCACTGCACGCCCAAAGGAGAACAGTCAGTCACTGAGGTCGGAGCTTCTCTGACCTACATGACTTCAGCGTTCTGATATGCGACTGCGAAATCGCGGCCTCTGAGAGGGCCGTGCGCGAGCCGTGGTGATTATTGAAGCGCTGAAAAAACTGGATTAAGAACCTCCAGCAGTGTCAGCGCAGTTCGGGCTGTCGGAGTATTTAGCTTATTAAAAAGCATAAATATGGTGGCAGCGGTTATCTTGCCCACGTGCTACATGGCCTGCCCATGTATATTTCTTCTACTTGATTTCGACTAAGATGTCCTAAACAAACAAAGGAAAGGTACAGTTTCTTTAGGCAGGTGCCTACGGCAAATTCAGATTTTTCATTGCGCAGCTCATAAGTTAGCTCCTGTGTTTGGCGTCGTCCTTGCCGGTGCAACCTGGTGAATCAATTTTCAGAGGAAAGATAAAAAAAGGGAACGTTGAGTGAAGTAGATATGAAGTGACAGAGAGAGAGAAGAGAGGGACAGAAGGAAAGATAAGAGAAGTACTGTCGAAGCGTTTGGAGGAAAGCGTGGAAGGTTCGCTAGTACATACGCAAGAGAATAAGCCCCGCACTAGCCACATGTTTTTGTGCGTTAATTTCTTTTGAACAATGAGCAACTCACCGCTGGAAACGGTTCATGTGCCGCTGTTCCTACACTCGCAGCCAGACCAGAGGCTGAGCGCCATCAGTGCCAGAATGCACAGTTGTGCTCGCGCCAGCGCAGAGATCCACCGCCGTAAATACCTCTTAGCGTGTGCCAGGAAAGCAAACTGTAGAGAGGCTAGCTTGCCTTAAAAAGATCATGTGGGAAGTAAAAACAGTGGTTTATTATTGTACATGCGCACATGGCTCTTCCTTCCTTTCCTTAATATATCAAATATTTAGGCCTGGTCGGACCAGGGGGAAATGGTGGGTTGCTACAGACAACCTTCGTGGTGCTGCCGAGGCGTGACACAATAGGAGGGCGTGGAGGAACGTTCCTGGGTGGAATGAAGTGGCAGGCTCATTGCTGGTTGTGGTCGGGTTCCACATTGCCGAGCGGACGAGTTTAGAGGTGTACTCCGCAATCCAGAATCGCTGTGCACAAGGTGGATATTTATTTACGACAAATTAATAATGGTTGGAATGTACTCTCCATCGTAACCGACTTGAGCAAGGTTACGTTTGCTGCTTCGACTACACCCATCAGAAGCTCAAATCACCGTCATTGAGCGTTGTTAAGAAACTTTCACAGCTCTTTAGTGCTGCCAGTGACAAAGGATATAAGCAGTACGAGCTCATATGGGAGGACTGACCGCAATAATAGGTTCATGTTGGTTATCAGACTCATAGTAGGCCTACTGTCATATTGTGCCGCAAATGATATGTTCTTTCAATGCAGCTATACGAAATGAATTCACAAAACTCGAGCACACATGTAAGAGAAAGCGCAGTCGAGTGCTCTATACTTAATTGTTTCAGAGTGTATGCACGTTCGTTGCATAATCAGAACTAAAACTAAATAAGTCTTGGTCCCAGAATAAAATGATCGTTAAAAATTGGGGGACCCTTAATCTTCACCTTTAAGAGTTGAACGGCGATAGCGATATCCTGTCCCGAGTGCCTACTTCAACCACTTAGTGCATACTTGCTATGCACCCACTACGTGGTGTTAAGGGAATACGCGCAGTAAGGTGTGTGCCGTTTGTAATGGGTGGCCGGCTTTATACTACGAAATCGTTATGATAGTCACATATTCTGACGCCCGATGGCAATGTACGCTTGTACCACGCAATATTCCTGGGATATTACATGTTATATTGCGACGCCTATATAACGGACGCTTGTGTTTGCGAAGCATGAAAGTTATTTTCACTGCATTACCATGCAGAGGAAGTTATTTTCGCTGTATTTCCAAGCAGAGGCATGGCTGTGTGGTAGAACACCTGCTTCCACGCAGACGGCCCGGGTTCGATCCTCACTCGGACCCAGACATTTTTTATTATTTATTTTATTTGCATCTTTCTCTATTTTTCGGTCACGGACAAGATGATGATTTTTTCGCTCACAACCAACGACGCCGACGCCGATGCCGGAATTTCTGCGAAACGAGCTCTTAAACGCTATCGCGTTAAAATATTTGGTAAAGAATATCAGTGACAACTCGAGGGCCAATATCAAATTTTGTACGAAGTCCACCCAGCGCGCCCAGTCATCTGCTATGTTCCGCCACTGTTCCCAGTGGGCGCGCCGAAACTGTTTAGAGTCCTCAGTGCCTCTCAGTGGGCTGTTGGACAATGTGCCACACTGTAAAGTATTGCCAGTGTCTCCCAGCACATTGTAACACATTGGGACACATGGCACAGCGTTTCCAGTGCCACCCAGTGCGCTGAAAGGTGCTTGGAGACTCCGGAAACACTCTTTTTTTTTTCGATAGGGAAATAGTATACACAAATAAATGCACCGGCTATGAGTCTCCAGCGTGTCCACGTGTAACTGCTTGTTTCTAGTGCTGAATAAAAATATAACTACGCCTAGATACAGGAAACAAGAAAGAAGTGGACGGGACTGCGCTGTTCCCGTCCACTTCTTTCTTCTTGTGTCCTGTAACTAGGCGTAGTTTTATGTTTTCCATGTCTTACCAACTAGCCCACCGCCGGACGCTCCTCTAGTGCTGAAGCCCGATGCTTTTTTTTTTTTTCGTTACACTACTGACGTTGCATCAGCGCGTGGAATAGAGTACTTTTAGGTAATTGTTCTATGCAAGCACGCGACTAAGACCCACAGATGCACTTGTTTTCTACTTTGGCCTCTGCTCATAGAAGCCATAAATAAATGAAATAAATATGTATTCCCTTATTAGGCAATCGATTTCGTGGCCCGGCGATCCACCATCCGTAAAAGCCGAGGCCAAAGAATTTTTTAGTCCCGGTCCTGTACTGTACGCAGAGCACTGGATTCATTGGGGATACGTTAGAGGCCTTTTCCCTGCAGGGGGGATAGTCAGGCTGAGTATAATGACAGTAAAGTCAAGGAGAAACACGCTGGTTTCGTAAGTAAAATTAGCAACATTGATCATTCTTAGAGACTAATTAACTACATTATAAAATAGACGAGGTTCCTACTCGACGTCACCCAGTTTTCAAGAAAGTATGTTCAACACGATAGAAATAATCACCATCATGATGATGATCATCATCATCGCTTCAAGAATGAAGGATTACCCTAAAAATTACGTGAACGGAGAACTGCTTTTACCGCAAGTTTCTAGAGTGGGTGAGGCGTTTCTAACCACCATATGAGACCACCTCACAGGACAAAGTTTGAAGCTTATGAAATCAAGTGCAAGCGCGCGTTGGCGGCGCTATGGAGGCTCATTATGTCAAAGCAGGTCATAGTCCCACCGACAAGTTGGTCGAAGGTCACAAGGGCTGTTACGCACCAGTTCGCGATTCGCAAGTGCCCACGCTAGGAAAGCATAGCGGACCTTTTGCGTGCGCAATCTGCAACATTTGAAAACAAAAACATGCAAATGTTCATAAAAAACAGTCGTAAATGAAATTAAAGGAATTATTCACATGAAACACCTGACATTACAGGTAGTGCATGAGTCTAATAAAACTGTACTCTCATGGTAATTTAAAACGCTTTCCCTTGGAATCATGATTTGTTTAGTTTCAGCAGCTCGCAGACACATTCTGTCAAAATACTAGGTTTAGGCCAGCGCTAACGTATATTAAGTTTTCGCGCTCGTGTGGGTCACCTCTGTGACGACTATCTTTGGCCGCAGACTCTTTGTAATCGGGAGAATGCAAGCAGGAAAGCACGACACTTTAAACACCGAAAGAAAGATTTTAATTGTCTGAGTACGTTCTTCGAATGAAACTCGGCATTCATACTTGACAGTTCAGCCCCTACGTTAAACTGACAACCATGGTTAAGCTAAATGCATAGGAAATGGTTTTTCTCGATGGACAAACAGCCAAGAAGGGCACTGCGTGGTGCTCGATCTACAGAAGGCTCTTAAACACAACTATCTTCGTCAACACTGACATTATACGGCTGCGCTGCCCCTTCAGCGTATTATTGGGGCAACGCGTGCGTCAGTACACTTCCGCGTGTTTTTTTTGTTTTTTTTTTCACTTGTTTCTGTTCTGTCAGTTTGCCTTAGGCCATCAAACGATGTTAGTCATGATTTCGCAGTTGCGTATTCTGCAAGCAGTCCATTAGAATGAACACTCTTGTTTTGTGAGTCTATCTAGCTAAAAAGGTACTTGAACAAATGGGCGAAACTTAAAATGAATGCATTTTAAAGAACCCTTTGTACGAAGTATTAGGCCATACTCGGAAATTGCCCGTGAGTGGAACCGGGGCTTCCAGCGCGCATTGATCAAAGCGTTTCGCCTTTACGTTAGCGTGGACAAATTCCGCGAATTTTTGGCCGAAATCAAAGTAAGTTAAAATAAAATTCGTCATTCACGTTATTGCAACTGAAAACTTCCTTGTAAACTCACTTTTTTTTCTGAATAAACAAGCAGCTTTGGCCTGACCAATATTTCAACCAAGGCTGAAGGTTGGGATAGTTGGTAATCCATTTTTCAAATAAAGACTAGTGCTGTCTTCCAAGTGGGGATTTACTAAACACACACACACATAATACATATATATATATATATATATATATATATATATAGAAGAAAAGGGGGGTTTGACTCACAAGCGAAAAGATTCGGCCCACGGCCGAAACGTCCAATAAAGAAATCTTTTCGCTTGTGAGTCAAACCCCCCTTTTCTTTCTATTGTTCCCGGATCCGGCGACAACTTATGCTCAATATATATATATATATATATATATATATATATATATATATATATATATATATATATATATATATATATATATATATATTGTGATGACGATGAGCGGCAGCGGAGCTTCGGCCTCGTGCTCAACGAGCACAAGGATGAGAAAGACGAAGTCAGAACAGAATAAGCAGAGCCAGCCCGTAGCAAGGGTGCTGTCCCTGTCCCTCTCTTCCACTACAATGGCGCACTAGTCGAAATGTTTTGCCGAACCCCAACTGTCAGCATGAAGTGACGCATTCTCCTGAGTAACGCCGTCACGTTTTCTCGATGATGCAACCTGCAAGAAGATCGCCGAGGCAAGTATCGAGCCCACCAGCTGCGGACGGCGTCCAGGCCTCTATTGTGGTTCCGGGGAAGCTGGCCAATGTCTGCTTCTGTCAAATACTTTATTCAGACGTCCGCATCTCTAAAAGGTGGTGGACCGCACTGCTAACGGCGTGCTTAGTTCACACAGGCACTCTCGCACTCGAGGATTGAGTTAAATCCATTACAGTTTTCTGCCTCCCCCTCTCTGTACACACTGTCCAGTAAATTGATCGAAGTGATACATGTTTCCATATTCTTCTCCATAGCCGGCGTTCCACTGGCACTGACAACCTGGGAATAAATAAAATTATCATAAACAAAAGCCGCCACGTAATCCGATATAAAACTTGGTGCAAAAGAAACTCTGTGCACTTGCGTTGTGTACGCAAAAGTTAGCAAGTTCCATGTACTATTCAGCTGAATAACATTAGATATTTTACGTGCCAGAACCACGATATGATTATGACTGAGGCACGCCGTAATGGAGGGCTCGGGAAATTTTGACGATCTGGTGTTCCTTAGCGTGTACTGAAATCGCACAGTACGCGGGCCTATAGCATTTCGCCTTCATAAAAGTTCGATCGCCGTGGCCGGGATCGAGACCGCGATCTTCCGGTCAGCAGCTGAGAACGGTAACTGCCACACCACCCAGTGCTCCCAACCAATTTTTCAAAGATACCATATGTCACGATGAAAATTACGCCACTGTACGCTAAACAGTTTTAGGGGTGAAGCTCCTTAGGGTGGGCGTCGTTCCATCCTCCGTACACACTATGTAGCCACCTCTAGTTTGTGAAGTGCTCACTAGATGGCAGTAGATGGGGCTAGCGCAGCATAGTTGGCGAATTCAACTACAAGATGGCACTGCGGTGCCGCAGTACGTGCATTGATCAATAGATGGTGCGAAGGCGCTCGCTGCGTTGCAGATGCGTGCTCTAGTGTGATAGGAGACCACTCTCCCCCCTCCTCCCTCGCCCTCTCCTCTCCTACGCTTCCCCCTCTCTCTCCCTCCTACGCCCCCCCCCCTCTCTCGCCTCGCGACGCCGACGCAGGCAGCGTCTGCTAGCGAGTTTGGCGCTGGCGCTCATCGGCGGCAGCGTTGACGCTGGCGCTCATCGCAGCGTTGCGCAGGAGAGAAACCTGGGGAGGCGCAAAGCACGCAGTGATGGACCGGTGTTTCCTACTGGAACATGCCAATGACTGCTAATGGGCAATGAGAGACAGAAGACTCCGACTGGACACAGAGACCCGCAGCCCGCCTTTAGTTAATGCGCCCGCTGCGGATTTTTTATTGTTCAACAACGCACAGGGAGAAATCTCCCACCGGCACTACCTTGCAGGTCAAGATCCAGTGCCATATACGCGGGGTGGCCAATGAACGGTTGTGCATCGCGAGCAGTCGGTATTTTCAACCAAGAAACTCGCTAGCAGATGCTGCCTGCGTCGGCGTCGGGAGACGGGAGAGGGGGGGATCGTAGGAGAGGAGAGAGAGGGGGAAGGGACGCGCATGTGCAGTGGGGATGTGGACGCCGCGGGAGGGATGCCTAGAGGAGAGAGGGGGTTATAGGAGGAGGTTTTTTATTTTTTTTAAGGATTTGCGCATGCGCAGTAAGGGTGGTCAAGCCCCCACACCACCACTACCACCACCACCGGATTTACCTTCGCCATAAGATGCTTCACATCTAAATACCGACTGCTCGCGCTGCAGAACCGTTCACTGACCATCTCACGTCGTTGATGATGTACTGGGCTGAATTCACGGAAGATTCACGGTTTACCGATGAGCCTCCGGAGCTTCGCCCACTCATCATCATTCACTCCGTGGATATTTCAATTACCCTGCATTTTACCCTAAGCCTAAAAATAGCGCATTGTAACAATAAAAACGTAGAGACTACACTTCCCTGTATGACATACAGACGTGTGGTGCCGCTGAAGTCGGTAGACATTTTGAAAATCGGTTTGAAATTTAGTTTCAAAGAGATAATAAGGAACATGAAAGACAGCAGATAGGAAAAAAAAAGGAGTTCCGGTGTTTGAATGGGAAAAATGTTGCCTTAGAGTGGAGAAACACAACTAGGAAACACATCAGCAAGTATACGGCTAGCTGTGTAAGCGATGGGGCAATAGAAAGCGTAAAGCGAAACGTCAGAGAGGCGGAAAAGATGCATGGGCTAGCAGCGATGGAAAGAAAGCCGGCTGTGAGTAACTGCGAAAAGGTTACCGACAAATTAAGTAAGGATGCATTGCACAATAACTCCAGGGGAAGCGCTTTGCTGTTTCTAGTGAGGTTGTGTTGTTTTAGTGCGCATAGTAAGCGACATTCAGTAAAAGAGGAGAAATGCACATGCGTGGTGAAGGTAAGGAAACGACGGAGCATGTTTTTTATTGTGCTGATGTAAACTCAGGTGAATGCTAGTGCACAAGCCTACATGCAGCCTTGTGTTTTCGGTACAACAATGGAAATATAAATAGGTTCAAAGGACGACTGGAGGACTAGAACGGTAAAGTAGGCAGAAAGCAAGAAAAAGGCAGGAAAACTAAGGTAAATGTGCGATAAAGCGCATAAATTTGCGCTGTGAGTTTTTAAGCTTTTCTTTAGTAGAAAGGGAACCTTCTTTAAGCTGGAAAAGATTAGGCTGTGTTGAAATAAAGAAATAAATAATAATAATAATAATTAATTATAATAATAATAATAATAATAATAATAATAATAATATTATTATTATTATTATTATTATTATTATTATTATTATTATTATTATTATTATTATTATTATCACCATCATCATTATTATAACAAAACCTTGAGCTTGGTAGAGCGCAGGTGACCCACCCGTTATAAAGAAGACGTTATTTGAACCAGGCATCCACTGTCCTAAAAAAAAAAAATAAAACTGGCATGGCCCCTAATGCATTCGGCTGAGAGGACTGGAAGGCGAAAGCCATGATCTTTTCCTTCTTCACAGCGCGTTGTATTGATCCCCCGCCCTCGGAAGATTTCTGCAGCTAGCGTGGTATTGCACTGCCACCGATAT
>JALIZH010032028.1:0-36942 GCA_030522465.1 Rhipicephalus appendiculatus
TCAGATGTGGGAAGTCGCGATTTAGTACCTCCTCTTTGAGCTGGAGCATTACATCTTGGGTGGAGAGCCCTGCCCTGAATCCAAACATAGTAGGAGGGGGAAGAGGCAATTTTGCTCCATGAATCTGTTTAGGCAATTGAGGACTACGTGCTCCATAAGTTTGCCTGCACACGAAGTGAGGGATATTGGGCGCAAATTAGATAGGTCGAGTGGTTTTCCAGGTTTTGTGATAAATGTAACCTTAGCGTGTTTCCATTGAGGAGGCAGCGTGCCTTGTTCCCAGTGCTGGTTAAAATACTCAGTGAGGACCTTAATTGAGCCTGCGTCCAGGTTGCGTAAATATTTTTTGGTGACGAGATCAGGGCCAGGTGCTGAGGTGGTGCGTAGCTGATGTAACGCTGCGCACACCTCTGCTTCCGTTATGGGGCGGTCTAATTCTTGGTTGGGAAGGCCCCCCCGTATTCCGACATGGATTCAGGCGCGTGCTGCGGAAAGTAGGTTTGAGTTAGGGTTTGTGCTATGTCCTGACCACGCTGCTTCGCTAGGTGAACGAGTGGCGTGATAAGCTTGCTAGTTTCCGCCTTTGCTTTTGATGGTTCTAATAGGTGGCGAAGGAAGGACCATGTTTTCTTAAATTGGAGGCTTCCATCGAGCCTATTGCATAACTGCGTCCACTGTTGAGAGACAATATTAGCGGTGTGTTCTGTGATGAGGTTGAGAGTCGCAGACATGCGACGCCGCAATGCGCGGTTGTGTTTTTGTCTAATCCAGCGTCTTTCCATACTCCTGGTAAGCCTCCCACAAGTGTAGCAAACGGCTATCGACCGGATCATTTGCGTGTTCAGCTGGGGCTTGTTTGGTGGCTAATTCCATATCCTTTTGTAGCTGCGCGACCCATTCCTCATAGTCTGAAATGAAGGTGGCCTGTTTCATTGCGCGAATATTTCTAAATTTATCCCAGTCTACAACAGCCTTGAGCTGGTACCGCGGTCTGAGATTACCTGCCTGAAGGGTGACGTCAATTATATAATGATCACTGCCTAGGGTGAGGTCAGTGTTCTGCCACTGTAGCCTACTGATGTTGTTAACGAGTGTTAAGTCTGGGCACGTGTCTCTACTAACGCTGTTTCCTATGCGCGTAGCTTGCGTGGTGTCTGTCGCTAGGGATAGCTTATGTTGTTGGATGAAGTTGTAGAGTTGTCTTCCTTTGGCAGAGGAGGCCCTGTATCCCCAATCAACGTGTGAAGCATTAAAATCACCGACTACGACTATGGGCACGTTGCCTGCGATAGAAAGGGCTCGCGCGAGCGCGTTAAAAGGCCTGCTGGTTTGTCTCGGGGGTGGCTGTAGATATTTAAATAAATAAAGTGGGAGAACGAATATTGCGCGGCAGGAGCTCAAGGAAGACGCAGTCGGAATATAGATCTGATAAGTCGTGGGTGACATGTGAAATGTTACGATGAACATAAGTGGTGACCCATGGGGTAGGGGGAAGTTTGCGGCTGTATAGCTTGATAACCAGTTATATTGCATTGTTTTTTGGTTCCTGTACGGCGATGACATCTGGCACGGGCGTGGCCTGCTGCAAGTGGAGAAATAAGTTGTCTTTTTTGCTTTGTAGGCCTCTACAATTCCATTGCCAAATTCTCAGTGGTTGAGGGAATGAGTGCTTACTAGAGGGATGAGAAGTCATGATGAGGCGGGAGGAGGTAATGGTGGGGGCGCGGGCGCGGGCAACTTAGTCGTTAGCTCTGTGATGACCTGGTCCAGACGAGCAAATCGTTCCGCGATTTGCCTGAAGCCGAGATCCACTCTCTGTTCGACTTTGTTAATATGCGCCTCAAGAGCTTGAGTTGACACCTCTGAGACATCGTTCGTGCTTTCTAGAGTACGCTTCTTCCGGGGTGGGCAGTCCTCTGCTAGGGATGTATTTAGCTCTGTATGATCGCCTGATTCCGTGTGAGGAGAGTCGTGGATTTCTACGGGTTCTTTGCACGTAGTGGGTGTGGCATATCTGGCATGCGTGAGTGCATTTAAACGCTCGAGTATTAACGACATTTGTTGTTTGAGGTCCTGATTTTCTTTGGTGAGATGATCTATAGTGGCCTGATAGTAGAGGTCTCGGGAATCTGAGTGACTGCTAGAGCAGTGGGAGACGCTATTTGCACAGCTCACCTTTTGCGAGTCCTGTTTCACCGTGGACGACATGGGGCGTGTGTTGCGTCGCGGACTCTTGCTTCTGGTTTGGTCTTCGCCGAATGCCGACGTCAAAGGAGGGGAATGAAGCCTGCTCTAATTGAAAGTCCGACGTCGTCTGGTACTGAAGTGGTGTGGAAGTTCTGGTCCGTTGGGCCGTGCCACGCTGGTATTTCCGGCGGCAAAGTCTGTCGCCCGTTCGGTGACTTCCACCACACGCAATGCAAGTGGGAGAGCACTGCTTGTCGGCCTGGTGTTGTTGTCCGCAGTCAAGGCAATGAGAACACATGGGTTCTGGGCATACGTCCCTTCGATGCCCTGTCCGTCGGCAATTCGTACAAGCCTCCACTTTGGGCCTGAAGGAGTAGACTCCAAAGACCGAGCCGAAAAACTTGACGGATTCTGGCAGAGTGACCGACATGAAGTGGATGAGCACGGACTTCGATGTGCGGCCCATGTCCCGTGCCTGCACGATGGGAAGCCGCGGGTTAGATCGCCGAAGTTCCCGCAGGACCTCCTGAGGGATTCGCCGTTGTAGGCTCGATATATGATGCCTTGAATGGCTCGATCCGGGGGGTGCGATGTAGGCGTTGACTTCAATTTTCTTGCCGCGGAGAGTAATTTGCCTTATCTGTGCGTACTTAACCACTCTCTCTTGGCATGCCGTTGACATAGTGAAAACATTCTTCACCAGATTGGTGCGTGTAAGATCACCCTGGGTGCTGGACTCCACAAGGCCGCTACACTGCAGCAACGCGGCCCGCAGTTCTCGCTCTGTGAACGCTGCCATGTTAACTCCAGCGTTCGGGCAATAAACAACCTTAAAATCGTCCGTCGGTAACTGTGGCATCGGTCCTCGCCTGAAGCGTAACGCAGACGCTGTGGTGCCTATTTTCTCCGCTGGCGTCCTGTCGGAGTCTTGGTGTACGAGTTGTTACTGGACTGCAACGCTGGCGTTTTCCGCTCGGGAAAGAGCATCGGTCTTCGATGTCTGCTTGTGGTACTTCTTTCGGGCGTCTAGTACTTTTTTTCCACTCACACGGATTAAACACAGTGGGATGAAGCTCTGTGCCTGTGACTGTGCACACCATGGTGGTACTAGACTGTGGTGGAGCGCGCGTTCCTCCCGTCAGCACTACCGGCGTTAGGGTTAGCGGGGCCGGCGCCCGCTCTGCACTAAGCGAAGCCAATTAAAAAAGGATTGGATATCCGGCTGAACTGCAACACTCACAGGTAGTCCCACCGATGAAACTGTTCACTTCAGCACCGAACTTGATGTAACAAACTGATATAGAACACTCGCAGAGCTTGTAGAAGTGGGAGCCCATGCAAGGCACGTCCGCCTTGTTCGGCCCCTAGCGGCAGTCCAAGCTATGGAGAGGTTCGCGCCTGCAGACAGCTTTGTGAGAGCACACATCGAACTCCCCCTGCATATAGCTAACCAACGACACCTCCTCATGCCTCTGTGTTGCTACCGGCGGCTTTTCGACTTTAGCTTGCTTAGGCTCAACCTTGTCGGCTCTGATTCTTCAAGTCCCAGCTGCTTTTTCAGCGCTTGCTTTATAGATTCTCGTTATGTAGCCCTCTGCTCTAGTACCTTAGCTTCTCGCTCTTCAAACCACATTCTCAATTCCGCGCCTTCCAACCCTATGCGTAATGCCAAGGCTACTAATTCTTCTATATTCATGGTTCCCGAGCAGTCGTGAATCTCACTCAAGTGATGCAAATGGCCTCGTCCTGTCGCGGACGCCAATGTTACGTTGTTAGGGTGTTGTTACAACGTGCAGGTTCTTTTATTAGATGGGTGTCCGGGACATCACCACAGACACCCACGAAAGGACGAGGCCGTTTGCACACAACATTTAATACACGCACTGAAAAAAAAGCACAGATCACACTGAACCCAAACTGTACACAACTAAAACCAGAAATCATGGTCCTAAACAAGCAGCTCCTAGGGACATTAGAGAAGTGAGGCACGAGCGCTTGTCTCACCTAGGTCAGTCGTTGTCAAACGGTTTTAGAGAGGATCTCGCAGACGGATGGACGGAGCATAAGAGTACGTTATGTTGGGCCAGTTGGTGCATCGTTATTTGGGATACGTGGCGCAAGGTTACTACTGAGAAGAGACAAGAAGAGACAGAAAGGACGCCAACTCACAACTAAGTTTATTTTCATGAAGCATTCACAATATAAAGGCTCTTGAAGGACATGCCCAGAACTTTTCACTCACTGCACATGCAGGAACGAACAGACGAGGTTTGAAAAGAAGATCACAATCATGATATGTGGGAACCAGCAACAAAAAAATATATCCTAATGTAAAGGCATCGGAAGAAACAAACAAGAACCCAAACCTGCGCAAAGCTCGTGGAAAACAGAAAGAAATTGACAGACACTTCGTAAAAAGCCATCTAAAGTACATCTAGATCCAACAGTTGAAATTCACTAGTATGCAACAAAACTGATGGCACTCTGACGCAAGAATCACATTTCTTTCTTATGTGAAAGGCTTCCAGTAACTCCCGCGCCAGCGCATCCCGGCTCCTTCCAAGTAGTCGCGTGCGATCGAACTGCGGTGTGCAGCCGCACGAAGCACAGTGAAAGGGTAAATGAGACCCTGTTCCATTCCTAATTGATAAAGAATGCTCCCTTAAACCGTCATTTGTACAGCGCCCTGTCTGGCCTATATAGACCTTGCCACAGCTCAGGGGTATTTCGTAAACAGTGCCCACAGCACAACGCACAAATGGCGTTGCATGCTTCTTATCGCACGCCGCCTTGGCACCGTTCGAAGAAATGCGGGCGCAGAGCCTTGAAAGCTTATTGGGAGCAGAGAAGACCACAGGCACCTGCTGCCGATTTGCAACCTTTTTTAGGTTGTGGGAGATTTTGTGCATGTATGGCACAACATGCGGTCTTTTTATCTGGCCCCGCACGTGCAGGTTCCTGCAAGTGCAGTGAGTGAAAAGTTCTGCGCATGTCCGCCAAGAGCATTTATAATGTGAACGCTTCATGAAAATAAACTTAGTTGTGAGTTCGCGTTCTTTCTGTCTCTTCTCAGTAGTAACCTTGCGCCACGTATTTCAAATAAAATGGACGGAGCAGTCTTCCCAGGCTGCTGGTCGAAGAGCAGGTACGATGCCATAGCCGCGCCCCGGCTGGACCCCTACGCCAGAGCTCGGGTCTGAAACCTGACAGCTCAGCGTGTCCACGGGCACAGGACACCTCGAAGCAGGACCCCATCACAGACGCGTCGTCATTGCCTGGCAGTACGGGGCAGGTTGCTCCGGGCTCGGCTGGACACCAAGGCTCGGGTCCGGAACCCGACTGCCGAGGAACGTGGCCCGTGTTTTTCGCAGCTTCTCTTGTCTCTCCGCCTCTCTCGCAGCCACGCTTCGCCCTCTCGTCCTCGCGCATCCCGTGGCTTACTCCGATAGGCCCTTGCTTTTATTATTCTATTTTATTTTTCCAGCGCTCGTGCAACTTTGTTCTTCCTTTTCCTCTACTCGATCTTGCATGGCGCGCACTTCAAGTACTCGCGCACGTCACTCACTACAGGCCACTACTATGCAAAAACATAATAAACTCCGCTCCCTGTACGATCATTTTTCTGCGCACTATAACCCATCTATTAGTTTGGCGTGCTACGACAACAAGTTGCAAAACATGTGCCATGGCATATTCCTTAGACAGTGATTAACATGAAGCCATGGCGTATTGATAATACATTGTAGGTGTCCTGACTCAACCACACCACAGCAGACACGTTTCAACTTGGGATGGAGAGCACATCTTCGTTCTACGTACCCGGACATTCCTATTCTCGCATGAGATTGCAATGCTCCACATACCGAATGGAAATACAAGAACAATCCCGAAGAAAATTTCAATGAGTATTATGACTAATGCCATATTTACACTGTGGAACCATGACGTGGTGTCTACCTGTTCTGTAAGCACAGTATCTAGAATCCACAATCCAGGTCTGACGTGGTGGTTACGTCCTGAGACAGTGATGGCATGCAAATCATAATTGGTTTACAACGAACATGCGTCAACAGAAGTTGACGACGAGAAACAATCACGCATTGGGATAAGTTTATGAAATCGCCAGTTCATAAAGTACTCACAAAGATCTTCGAAATTCTCCCCGTTTTAAAAGAGCTGATCTGTAGTAACACAATAGCAAGCACAGCTGACAAGACAATCACAACTACACCTCGCTCTTTGCATCTTTAGACAAAGCGACGTCAAGCAGAGATGTATGCGTCGAGGTATCCCAAAGGACCGGGTAGCCGTTATTTAGGTATTCATATAGCAGCAAAATCGCTTGCGCAAGAAATCGCTTTCTCATCGACGGTGGCTTCAGTGGAGTAAGAAAAGGGGATCTGGCATGGGAAACAGAGCACTTTGGGCCACGCAACATGCTCACTAGCAACATGACCCTGAAGCGAGCGTTTGGTTAGCGATGAAAAGTACGCCACAAGGATTTCCAGAGCATGCTGTAAGATCATTTTAGATGCGAAGCATCTTATGCTCAGGGGCTTTGTCCGTCCCGCGTTCCGTGTCCGGTCACTTTCATGAAGTAGGAAAGCACCCACTATGCAAACCAGAACACTGTAGTACAATAAGGCCGTCAACCACCATGACAGTCACAAAAGTCATGACCGAGAGCACAGAGTGGCTGCTTTGCAATGCCTAGGCAGGTGGTGGCTGCAAGAAACGAATAACACGCACTACCGGTGGTGTCTGTCGCCCACGTTGACTCCATTCGTTGATCGTGCTTGCATATGCCTGCGGAGGTTTTCCCCGTCCCTCTTTCCCGCGTCCCACACCCCCTCTCTCTCCCCTTCTTAGTTCCCCCTTTCTGTCTTCTAGGGAATCCTCTCCTCTACTGAGCGCCGCCCGCGTTCCACACCCGTTAGCGCATGCGCGTCCGCTCCCCCCCCTCTCTCTCCTCTCCTACGCTAACCCCTTTCTCTCCTCTAGGAATCCCATACTCTACGGAGCGGCGCGCACGACAGCTTCATACTCCGCTGTGGGCGCCACGGTAGTTCCGCGGCATGAAAATGACGGAGCGCACGCGCCTCATTCTCTCTCCTGTGCAGCGCCGCGATGAGCGCTCGGGCCGCTGCCACGAAACGGGAGCGGCAACGTTTCTCCCGCTCAAGCTAACCATCTCCCCGCTGCTTCGCATCCACACATAGTTTCCTTTAGCGTGAGATGGGGAAGTTCTGTACCGAAATATAGCAACGCATCAACTATAAACTGTCCCGAAAGTGCCAAATCCAGAATATCCAGCACTTTCAGCGAGGCCGAACTTGTAGCGGCGATTGAAACTGGGCAAAAAGCAACGCCTGTTCCCACCGGCATTCTTTACGAAGTTTTCAAGAACGTGGAAGGTGCAGCGCTTGACGCACTTCTTCAGCCTATTAACGCACTGCAGAAAACTGGGAACGTCCTGTCTGGTTGGAAACATTCAGTTGTCCCGATTTCTAAACCAGGAAAGTGTCAATATAGCGTGCAAGTTTTACGGCTAATTTCGTTGACTACAACTGTGTGCAATCCCACTGACGAGAGGCTGGCCACACGTGTTTTCTAGTGGCATGAACGACAGAAAGTTGTTCAAAGTTGTTCTAATACCTCTAGCTCGAAAACTACACCGGATTTCACCGGAGACGTCGTGAAACCACGTGCCCTGCTTCATTTCTCCTCAAGTTCTTTTCTTTCGGTTTTTGGTACCTTGTAAGTTTGTTTTCTTTGTATTTCTAGGTCAACTTTCTGCCAAGGTTTCGCAGTTGTGTCTTACGGCTTTCTTACTTCGGGAAACTTGACTATTAGCGTTTCTACTTTTTAGGATAAAATTAATTTATTTGGAATATGGTTCATACTTTCTCTTTGTTTATTTGTACTTTGTTTTATTTTCACTCTCTTGATTTAGGACGTCCTCAGAACAATCGTGTTTTTTAAATTTTTTCTAAAACAGTATATTAACTTTTATGACTGGCCGTTTTATTATTCCTGCTACTTTAAAAGCATGTATTTGTAAAACATAGTTCGCCGAAAGAATTTTTTATCCCTTACTAGCCATTTTAGTGCGTTTTCCGTTGTCCTTTGTCTGTAAAGGTAGCTAAAATTATCCCCCCCTTATCGTTACCAAACTTGTTGAGTGACATTTCGTTATTCCAAAGCGGTTGATCATTTCCATTCATCAAGTGAAAAACCTTTTGCTCCCCTTAGCTCAGTTGCTCCCTCTGCAACATTTTCTAACGTGTCATTATTTTTAGCTTTGCTGTTTTTATTACTTACTTTATCACAAGGAGAGAAGCACACTCTCTTTGGTGGTTTATAACTCGGGATTGATCTAAAAATTTATTTGCCATTTTATTTTTGATGAATTAGACGTCGTGTTATACGTATTGGGAAAAATTGAAATATTTTCTGAATGAACTGCGCGGTAGATAACAGCGGCTGTATCTGCCATGATAGCCGTGCCTACCACGCTGAGAAGCGTCAGGTAGCAACGCTCCGCCACTAGCGCGAGCACCTCACAAACACACACTTCAGAGTCTTGTTACTTCAAGTGGCATCCCTTTCGCGGTCATCATCATAATGGCACTCCGTTTGCAGAGGCGAAAGCGCTGGCCCGCAGCAGCCTGCTGCGGCTACGTTCCCAGCAAGGGCAAAAAATGGAAAACTAGTGTATCGAGTGATGATTCGAAAATGAGCAGAGGTGAGCTAGAGCAGCTCCATCGATGTCTTCCACGCAGCTGCGGGACCTTATACTCCGTTTCAGAAGTTCCTTTCAGCACTGTGAATGCTGCAGGGCCCCTTAGCCAATAGGAAGGGCGTTGAGCCCCTCCACATGTTTCCATCCGCATCGCGTCGTCTGCTTGGCGTCTGCCTGGCGTGTGCTCGCGCGCGTAGGGCGAGTAAAACGGACAGACGGCATCACAAAAAAAAAAAAATAACTGCACCCATCCCACCTGGTGCCCTGCGCTTCCAATTTATCATGCCGTCATTGTGCGCCGTGTGACCCGTAAGTTACAAACTGACATTGGTATTTGCTTTAGGTTAATGTGCTGATTCTTCGATAGCGATGTATTGATGACTATCCGCCTCGTGCACCGGTATGGTGCGCGGTGGCCACCGCTCGACAAAAGCGGTAGCACCCTCATCCAAACCGCCATAGGATCCCATGCATTTTGAATGAAGTTTGCGCATCAGTTGTGCAAAAACAAACGAGCGCCATCTCTCGAAAGTATTTCACACCGACGACTAGACACCTCCTCGCTTCCACTCCAGTCCGTTTGCTCCAAGTTAACTAACTCCTCTCTCTCCTTTTTTTTTATTTCTTCCGGTTGCCATGGGAGCGCGCGCTGTGCGGTCGCCAGCACACCCAACATGACCGGGTGTCCTCTTCGCTTCCGCCGTGTCTTTCACGGACGTTGCGAAGTTAAAATTGTGTTAAGTTGGTGGCCACACGTCGGGCGATCAGCCCTGATTTCGCTCAGCTGCCATCGCATCAACGGAAATGCTTCAGATGCTTCAGTCGTGCACTTTTGTTCGTTGGCTGTTCAGGATGGCGTTTTTCTTTGACAGTCAGCTATGTGTGTAGTTTTCGGCGTAGAAGCGGTTTGATGACCCGAGAATGGGAAGTGGTTCTACATCGTGAGAACCGCCGATATGACGGCAGCCTTTACGACGTTACTGTACGCGCACGATTGTGCGACAGTTGAAACCACCACCGTGGTTGAAACGCCACGCCTGGCCTCGCGCGTCTGCTTCATAGCACTGTGCGGTAACAAGTGTGTTGTTGCGTCGGTTAATATTGAATTGCTGTTGGAATACAGTTTTTACAAAGGTGAGTGAGGCTGTAAGTAGTCGCCCTTCTTCATGCTCGGTAGTCCACGGACATTACTTCTAGTATCGCATTTTATGTGGAGTTTCACGCACCAAAGGAGAATTTAGCATACGAGCTATACTACACGCGTGCACATTTCCTATATAAATCTGAGTAATGCCGCGCGTGTGAATTTCTATAAACCTGAGTAAACTTGTGGATAATTTAAACCGCATGTGATTTGTGACTCCAACGGTGAAAGTGATTAGATTTTCAGAAATATGTGGTGGTCATGCAGTTTGAAGTTCCTCATAATTTTAATACGGTCTGTGAAATAAGAAAAAAACACTGCGAATGATTCTGGGTCATTTGCTTTAGTACTTTGGCACACTATTAAGCAGCTGTGTGGTACCTGTTATAACGTCAAGTTAGCTAACCGTTTTTTTCTCTTTTGGCAGAATTGGTCGTATAATTAAGTGCTTGACGAAGATGAAAATGTGTGTCTTTTATGCGTTTCCTAAGCAAGCATACAACCGTGATGTGCATTGTTGTTATACTGTTGGGTGCTCAATAAAACAAGACGTCTGTTTTATGTTACAACATTTTTATTTTCTGTGTTAGCAGATCACGGAAACAACTTCAACGCATCTAGGTTAGAAACGCATGCATTGCATCGCACACGTGCACAGTAATAATAAACGGGCCTGTCATTTTTCAAACAAAAAAGTCACAGTTTCGTCACAAGGCGAAGCAATGAATGCGATAGCAACAAATTGGAAGGTCAAGCAGGTCAAAACGTGCAGCGCGCTGCTCACGCACACATGACGCACGAAAACAACAGGCACAGGACGAGAGCGAACTAAAAACATTCACAGCTCGACACTTAACGGGCTGCTCAAACAAAAACGACGCACGGAACGTATTCACAGGTAAAGACGAGCGCGAACTAACAAGTGTCACCAATGTTACTTCGCTGTGTTTGAAAAGCGTGCTCTTTTCGCAAACGGGGACCTTCGCGCGCCCGGTAACTACAACGCTATCGTTCCCCCCTCAGCCCCATTCTCCGCCACCGCGAGATAAGCGCGCGCGTGCACGGGCATCTACCCCCCCCCCCCTTCGGGTGAAGTGCGCGCCGGAGAGCGCGCGTCGCGACGAACGGGGCAGCTAAGCCCCGCCGAGCGCGGCATTTGCGCCATCTTGCTGGTAATGCTGGAAACACGCTGAAAACTCGCTGTATATAAATAGCTCGCCGTTTGAACGTTGAAGGACGTTCGCCTTCGTGGCTGAAAGGTTAGCGCCGCGCGCTGCAGAGCGAGAGGTCCCTGGTTCGATGCCGCGCGTCGGAAACATTTTTCTGAGTTATTTTTACTTGAGGTTTTTATAAATATATAGATACATATACATATACGGGACATGACGGCGACGCCCACGGCGAAAACCAGCCGAGAGTATCTAATTGCTATCGCAATAATAAAACAGAACAATCGACGTAACAAACGTCAGGGATGTCTAGTGGAGCAGCGTCTGCATTGCAAATATCAAACCTGAATGAAAATTGAAACAAAAAGAGAAACGTAAACCGCTTTTCGCCACCGTTGGCCGTTGGTGGCGCCACATGTGCAGCTGAAAGCAGCAGCGCACGAGGCGGATATGGTTCTAATTCCAAGAACCATTATCAAATTCTCGGCGCGTTAGGCCTAACAGGCGAGGACAAACGGACAGCTTATCTAGCAAATAACGAGAAAATGCACCCGATGATTTGTCCTCAGCGTGAGATCGCAAAAAGCGGTGGCTCATTCCACTATTTATTTGTTGCTGCCAGATCAGTGGGCGACCAGAAAGCGCAAGTTCGGATCAAAGCGGGCGGTCGCACCCGCATGGGCACTGCCATATTTATTTGCAACGGCAGCTACCTGTGGTTACCGATACCGCAATTAAGGGCATACGACATGAATGCGATAAAGAATAAATATATCACGCATAGATATAACGCAACACGCTATCGTACAAGGCCGTAAAGACGGCCTATAGCTTTGTCGTCGTCCATGTCGCCCACGGTGGTTACAGTATGGCCTTTGTGTCCCATTGCTTTCAGTCCAATCCTGCTCTTGCTAAATGTGTAGCTAGCGGCTGACCGAGACATTTTTTGCTTGCCACTAGCTGCTTACATCTTACTTCTCTCCATTCACCTTTGTATGCTTCTCTGTTCTCGCCCTCCGCAGCCTTCGTCGCTGAAGTGCCCTTCTCGCCTTGAACGTCTATGGACTATAAACAAATCTCGCCGGTATTCTTCCGACGCCCAAAGCACCGCATCTGATTCCACCTCCTTTATATCGGCTCCTGTCTTGCGGTTGTCTCTCAAGATGGAGTCTGAGACTTCAAGAATTGGACGTTACCATCGTTCACAAGTCCGCACGAAAGCATTCTGACGCCCACTGCTTGTCTCGCGCCCCCCGTCGATCCGCCGCCACGGAACGACCAGGATGATGACTGCTTCTTGGGAAACATAATCGCCGACGACTTCGCTGAACGACAGCTAGCCGACTCGGAACTCAGGGGCCATGTTGAATACTTCGAGGGCAGGTCCGCCGTTGTTCCGAAGGCATTCAAGCTAGGACTGGCGTCGTTTCTCTTTTTGAAACGGCGTCCTCATGAAGAACTTTTAACCACGTCGAGCTAAGTACCGTCTCGTTATATCTTCAGCATTGCGACCGGAAATCCTCCAGGCCCCGCACGACGACCCAACGGCTGGACACCCTGGTCTTTCCAGCACGATCGCAAGAGTACAGGAAAAGTACTACTGGCCAAAAGTACACCTTGCCTGGGAAAAGTACGCCTTGCCGCCAACATTGCTCGCTATGTGAAGACATGCCGAGACTGTCAGCGACGCAGAAAACCGCGGACAAGGCCAACAGGCTTCCTTCAGCCGATCGAGCCTCCTCGGCGACCGTTCCAGCAGATGGGCATGGACCCCCCTGGGGCCGTTCCCTACGTCGAAATCCGGAAACAAATGGTTCGTCGTAGCTACCGACTACCTCACCCCCCCCCTACGCTGAAATAAAAGCCCTGTCAAAGGCAGCGCCGCCGAGGTAGAAAAAATGCCCCCACCTCCCCGAAGGGAATCGTGAGGAAATGCGAATGCATTTCGCGCGCGCTTCACTCCATTTATATATACGTGCGAGCGAGCGGACGGGAGTGTGGGGCGCAGGTAGGAGAGAGAGCGAACGGTGAGAGAAGGAGCGGCGAAGCACTGCACCTACCCTCTGCTACACTCTCCACACACGCGGGAGCTCCGCCGAGCTTCCGCGATGCGAGCGCCCTCACACACCAAAGCGCGCTCCTCCTCTCACTCCGCTACTCCGCCCGCACCACCTGCTGCGGTTGCTAGGGGCGAGGATAAGCGCGCGCGCCCGCAGCTGTTGCTATGGGAGAGGGAGTAAGAGCGGAGAGATAAAAAATTACACCATCTTCCGCTAAAGGGAACCATGAGTAGATGTGAAGCAGCGGGCGGTAACGCTTACATTGGCGGTGGCGTTGACGCTGGTGCTCATCGCAGCGTTGCGCAGGACAGAAAACTGGGGAGGCGCAAAGCACGCAGTGATGGAGCGGTGTTTCCTACTGGAACATGCCAATCGCTGCTAATGGGCAATGAGAGACAGAAGACTCCGACTGGCCGCAGAGACCCGCAGTCCGCTTTTAGTTAACGCGCACGCTGCGAATTTTTATTGTTCAACAACGCACAGGAGAAATCTCCCACCGGCACCACATTGGAGGTCAAGATCCATTCCCATATATACGGGGTGGCCAGTGAACGGTTGTGCAGCGCGAGCAGTCGGTTTTTTTCAACCAAGAAACTCGCTAGCAGACGCTGCTTGCGTCGGCGTCGCGAGGCGAGAGAGGGGGGAGCGTAGGAGAGGAGAGAGAGGGGGGGCGCATGCGCAGTGGGGAGTGTGGACGTTGCGGGCAGAGATGCCTAGAGAAGAGAGGGGGGGGAGCGTAGGAGAGGAGAGAGAGGTGGGACGCGCATGCGCAATGGGAGTGTGGACGCCGCGGGCAGGGATGCCTAGAGGAGAGAGGGGGAGCGTAGCAGGGGAGAGAGGAGGGGAGGCGCATGCGCAGTGAGGGTGTGGTTGCCGCGGGGAGGGATGCCTAGAGGAGAGAGAGGGAGAGAGGAGGTTTTTTTATTTTTTATTTTTTTTTAAAGGGTTTGCGCATGCCTAGTAAGGGTGGTCACGCCACACACCACCACCACCGGACTATGCTTCGCCATAAGATACTTCACATCTAACACCTGCCGGCGCTTACCTCCTCAACCTATCCTCCTCCTCCTCCTCCGCGGACAACGCTGGACAACGCCGGACAACGCCGGACAACGCCGGATGCCTGACATAGCCCGACTATGAAATGCATTCGCATTTAAAATAACTTGTTGAGGTCATCGTCCTGCGTCACGGCGCCCCAAAAGTCTTCATTACCAACAGAGGCACAGCCTTTACTGCGGACCTAACTCAGGCGATCTAAAAGTACAGCCAGACAAGCCACCGCCGGACCACCGCCTACCACCCACAGACCGATGGACTCACCGAGCGTCTAAGCAAGACCATCGCCGGCATGCTGGCGATGTACGTCGACGTCGAGCACAAGACGGGGGATGCAATTCTTGTTGCAACTTCCGAAGAAGAAGTTGCTACGTTCACGCGCGGCTCGATGGCTCCAGACACGTTCAGCTTTGCCCATTTGACCAGCAGGTTAAGCATGAGTTTTCTACCGCATTAAAGCCTTTAAGTTCTTTACCAAAGGCGATCGTCTCTTCAAAGTGGTGCCGAAACCCGCCGGGAGCCATCGTACGACGGCATCCACAGCAACCGAGGGCAGACAAGCGTCTGATTACCATCTCGACCGGCCAATCGTCCAGGCTGCCACGTCTCAACCGACCGCCGTCATGGGCTCCCTTAACGGTAAGCGCAAAGCTCATCGCACCCTTTTAGCGAAGCTGGTAAATGAAATCGAGGCGGCTGTTTCAAACGACGGAGCAAGCCTTCATGATCTACAGGTACCCGCAGAAAGATTGGAAGGTATCACCGGCGAGCTTAAATCTATTGATCGGGAAATAGAGCCGTATTAAACGGGCCCCCACAGTGACCAAGAAGTCTTTCGTGCTGCCGAGTACATAGACAAGGCTGTTACTCGTCCAAACTAGAGGACCGGCTTCTGCAGTTGCAGCCATCGGCAGAACCTGCACCGCCAAACCTAAACTTTACCGCGGCGAATACACCAAATTCTAGTGACAGCATAAGGCTTCCGCGCCTAGAACTTCTGAAGTTTAACGGAACGCCTCGCAACTGGCCTCCATTTTGGGAACACTTTCAAACCGTAGTCCACGAGAACCCGACTTTGACGGATGTAGGCAAGTTTGCCGTCCGCCTCTGTAACAGCGACGAACATGCTTCCGAACATTTCAAAGCCGTGCTTACTATCACTTCATTGTTTATTGTGAGGTATGAAAAATAAAGCCTCCGCCCGCACCATAAGAATATGTCAGGCAATGCGAATTAGAAAAGCAAAATCAACAGCGCAGAGCCAAGTGAAATTCTGAAGGGGAAGGAGAAAGGGACCCCAACCCCCCAATAAACCGGACAAAAAAAAAGCTACTGTTTTGTGTTTACAATGGTATTCTTCTTGCTAACATACTTCATCGAGTTTAATCTTCTTCTGATGAATCTTGCGGATGGTCGCTAGAACTGGATAATGCTACTTGTATATCTTCAGTGCTTGAGCTCTTCAGTGTTCTCTTCCTGGAGTCTCTTGCTTGTGTTGATTTCTGTGGGAGTAGGCTGTTGATTGTTGGTTTTAACTTCTCTTACGGACTGAGTGCCCTAAAAAATAAAAAAATACTTTTCTTTACTGCCCCCGCCCCCCCCCCCCCCCGCCATGTTTGTGTTAAGATAGTTTGAATGTGAGATGCGTTACTTCTCCTTAGTAGCAGATGCGGAGAATGTACAAGAAGACCAAGCTTCAGCAAAATGGGCACTGCTTCAGAGGTACAATGAAATATCATCTGGCGAAGGATTGCCACAAAACAGTCAGCTGCCTTAAATGCCATCGACACGCGACGACCACGTGCGAGCCAAGAGTGGTGGATTCCAATTCTGATAATGCGGTCACACCCCTTCAGATGCCAGCGGTCACGGGACGCATTATTTAACTTAATCGTACATGTGTCTTCCGGTCGAAAAGTGCTGTCGCACGATTTCTTTTTGACGGTGGAAGTCAGAGGACGTTCGTGACAAGCCGACTTGCGAAACGGCTCAAGTGCAAAACGACGTGCCACGAAAATTTGTCAGTGGGATATTTCGGCGGCCATAACAACAAGCGAAGCATTCGAAATGTTACTCAGCAACTCCAGAGCAGAATGAAGTCTCAAGATACAGTCTCAAGATACATAGATGCACTCGTCATTGAGAAGATTTGCAGTAAACTGTTTCTAGTACTTCAAGGCAGCGAATTGACAGAAATGTCAAACCACGTCCTTATAAGTGCTGGTTTCGACTCGCCAGCCAATAACGTTGATGAGACGTCAATAGAGCTTCTAATCGGACCCGACCACTACAGGGAACTTGTGACAGGCCAAACACAGTCCTTAACCCAAGGTGTAAGGCCAGTGGAAACAGTATTTGGCTCGACAGTTCACGGACCAGCGGCAAACCACTTGACAGAGCTGTAAAATAAAGAGGTGGGCGAGTTGGAAATGATTCATTGTAAAAACTTTTCAGCGCGAACAGGACGGAGCACACGAAGAGGACACAATACGAGCGCTGGACGCAATACATCAATCGTATTGTGTCCTCTTCGTGTGCTCTTTCCTGTTCGCGCTGAAAAGTTTTCGGACAGAGCTGTGTACAGAAGCCATGGTTCTGAACGCACAAGCTGACCATAATCACGTCGCTATCGAAAGTTTTTGAAATTTGACTCCGTGGGAATGGAATCACGACAGAACGAGAACGATCATGTTCTGACACATTTTAAGGAGACCGTTAACCAAGTGAATGGCCGCTATGAAGTAAGACTTCTGAGGAAGACGGATATTCTACGCGATGACAGAAGGCCGCAGCACAAAGCCGGCTAAATCAGATGACAAGGAGGCTTCTTCGAAACTCGCAGTTACCGACAGCGTATCGCGCAGCCATCTGCAAGTACGCCAGCGATCATATCGGCGATGTGGTCGACGACATGGCAATCGCAAAAGGCCCAATATATTATATGCCTCACCACGCAGTGATCAAAGAAGACAGGTCAACGAAGATACGTGTCGTCTTCTATGATTCTTCACATATGAAAGACCACATTTCTTTCAACGATAGTATCTACAGTGGGCCCAACCTGAACGCCGATCTAGTTAGCCTACTGTTGAGCTTTCGTCGCCACCTCATCGCTCTCGTAGCCGACATTGAGAAGACATTCCTGCACATTTTGAACAAAGAAGACGACAGAGATGTCTTGCGATACCTGTGGTACAAGAAACTTGTCGTGCCTAATGAGTCGCTCTCAAAGGTGATCACTTTCCGGATGACACGGGTCCCTTTCGGCACAACTTCAAGGCCGTGTCTTCTTGTGACAACTATTCGACATCATTTAGACAAGATGTCCACTGTGTACCCTGCTACAGTGGCGAAGCTGCAAGATTGCATCTATGTTGACAATATAATCACTGGAGCAGACAAGGTCGATGAAGCGATGGAGCTCTGCGCAGAAACAACGGAAATATTTGCTGCCGATGCCATGAAACTTCATAAATGAGCATCAAACGAACAACCTGTACTCAAGCACGTGCAGTTGAAGAAAGTTTGTGAAGAGCTTCCCCGTCAGCGAGCCACTATGTGTTTTCAAGGTACTTGGGTTGGTCTGGCATCCCGATACCGACAACCTGTCATTTTCACCTGGACCTCCGCCTCCACTTTGTAAAATCCAGAATTCACACCAAGCGCTTTATACTTCAAGCAACCGCAAGACTGTGGGACCCAATGCGATTTCTAACTCCATTCACTATCAGTGCAAAGGTTTGCTTTCAGCGCATCTGGAAGCTCAACGTCGAGTGGGACATGGTTCTTTCGCCTTTACTTCTGAATGAATGGAAAATGTGGTGTGATGAGCTCCCCTATTCGCTACGGAATCGAGCTACCTCGCATCTACCTTCACGATTTAGCACCGCAGGTCTAGAACAACACGCTTCATGTATTTGCTTATGCACGCCCATCAGCTTGCGGTGCAGTCGCCTACCTGTGCACCTTCGATAATCAAGAAGGATCTTATTCCACAATCATTTTGCACGGCTCGCATTGCCCCAATCAAAGAATTAACCCTGGTAATATTAGAGCTTCTTGCTTGCTTGATCGCATCAACACGGTACGAGCACGTCAATCGATCCATTCCTAACTCCTGCTGCACTGTGTACCTGTGGACAAACTCTGTGATAGCGTTTCACTGGATAAGAGGCGACGGCCATCGTTGGAAACAATTTGAATGACATCGAGTGGACGAGATTCAAGCTGCTACGAACATGAAGTGGTGGAAACATCGCCCAGGGAAGGAAACCCTGTAGATATCATCACCAGAGAATCAAACGCTGAGCAGCTCGCATGTCCAAATTTCCGGTGGCATGGAACATCGTGGGTACTTAAAGGCACAGTTTTCATTTTAACACACGTCATATGATTTTCGTATTACCACTTGCCATTTATGTTCGTCATACAGTAACGTCACGCAATAACAAATTTGGTGTATATCAAGCTAGTGAAACGGCTCTGAGCGCACTATGATCGCGGCATGTAAATCATGTTGTAGATAACATGGACGTCATGATTTTCCTATTACCACCTGCCATTTATGTTAGTCATACAGAAATGTCTGCTAATAGCAGTTTTAGTATATACCATGTTACCGAAACGGCCGCTAGAGCACCACGGCCATGGCATGTAAACCATGCTGTTCATGACGAACAAGTCATGAATTTTATGAAATGATCACTCATTTATGTTCATCATACAGTCATGTTATGCCACACCAATTTTTGGTATAAATCCCTATAATGAAACGACCAGGTGAGCATAAAGTCGCAGGCGCCTAGCTAGCTAGATAGATAGAATTTCGCTAAGAAATGCAAAGCATTTCTTGGCGAACTTCGGCATCACCCTGTGTTGCCTCTCGTTCTTCTGGTCCGTGTCTTACTTTGCGGCGCATCACAAGCATTAAGACTTTAACCCGACGTGACAGCTGTATCATAGGTTCCTATGACAGCACTTCCTATGACAGCGTATCATAGGAAGTGCTGGCTATCCATGATATTGGATAGCCAGCACTTCAACCAAAATTGACGTTTGACGAATATTACGGTCCACATGAAAAGCGGTTCCCAGACCTGGCGTGGCTCTGTGCGAGAACACTTCATTAACACGCAGAATGCTGGGTTCTGATTCCTGCCGGAACCCTGACATTTTTAAGGCGAAAAGCCTTTAATGTCTCATGCTCACGTACGTCCGGTGTCCGTCCGGCGTCCGTCCACACCCCCACTGCGCATGCGCAAACCCATTAAAAAAATAAAAATAAAAACCTCCTCTCCGCCTCTCTCTCCTCTAGGCATCCCTGCTCGCGGAGGCCACACCGTCAATGCGCATGCGCGTCCCATCCCTCTCTCCCCTCCTACGCTTCCCCTCTCTCCCCTCCCTACGCTCCCCCCTCTCTGCTCTAGGCATCCGTCCCGCGGCGTCCACACCCCCCACTGCGCATGCGCGTCTTCCCCTCTATCTCTCTCCTCTCCTACGTAACGAACCTACGTACGCAGCATGGCTACGGGAGAGAAGTGAGCATGCGCAGTACGTAACGTATCTATTCCATGGATGCGTGCGTACGTCCGAAAAAATCCGGCGCACGCAAACGTAACGAGACGTAGCGCTAGCTACGTGACACTCTCGCGAGATCATGAATGAAAGAGCAGCCAGATTGCAAGACGGCACAGAACGTAAAAACGTGGATCCAATGATTCAGCTTGACTTGGATGCCAGTGCCCGTTATAACGGCCACTACCGCAGGATGGCGCTAAGAAGTACTCGAAAGCTGTTTCATTTCACATATGATACGTTTAGTTGAACGAAACGCATCCCGTTACGGTCGCTACGGTAAAAGTAAAAGTGTTGCTGAGTGCTTCGCTTGCAGCGCACGCATCGTATCGTGCTGCGTACGTAGGCTTGTTACGTACGCTCTATTAAAGTGTCTACTAACGCATGCGAACGGAGGAAGATTAGCCTCCCGTCTCACTGCGATTCGCGGTAAAAAATTAAAAAAGAAAACATGCACACATTCGGTTTGTGTGTTATCCCACTGAGAACGTAAAAGAAAAAAGCCATGGCATAGTCATTCGCCGAACACACTTTAGAATGTACAAAGTGTCCTTCAATTTTTCTTTGCATTCAACGGGTCAACGCTGCCGATGTCACCTTTTTTTTCTTAACGCTCTCGCGTTAAAATTACCAATATCAGTTCTCGCCGTTCCTGGGTAGATATAAACTGTCAATCACCTGTGGCACTTACCCGCGTACCTGTGGCACATACCCGCCCTTCGTATACAGGCATGTGCCACACGCGTCTGGCGGAAAATGTTTGACGACGTACGCGACGAGATTGGCAGATGATTTATGTCATGACCAGCGAGTCGTATTGGTTAAACTATCTTACCATACTATACTAATTTTGGTTTACCCCAAGTTGGGGGGGAGATCACGAGAGCACCCAGCCGTCGGTGGCTAGATAGATAGATAGATAGATAGATAGATAGATAGATAGATAGATAGATAGATAGATAGATAGATAGATAGATAGATAGATAGATAGATAGATAGATAGATAGATAGATAGTATGGGAGCTCTCGGTGGCTACGAAACTCACGTAGAAGAAGAGAAAGACGATGACCACGGGCCTGCCCGTGGCTCGCGCTTAGCAGCTGCTGGCAGCGGACAGTCGCGGCCGGGGTTCAGCACAGTAAAGAGCGTTCTTTGCCGGTCTTGGTCTCTTTGCTGACGGGTTCCGGGCGAGTCGCAGCCCCGAAAACCCTACCACTGGCGCCCAACGGGGAAGGAGCCCACCCTGAGATGTCCTGCTCTATGTTCGTCCGACGGATCCGATCGGCTCCTGACTTCGGCCCCCTGGACGGTGATATCGCTTTCGAGGAGCTCTGGACGATGAAGCGGGCTTTCCTGGATATGGCCGTCTACGGGACCTACGACCTGCTCCTGCTAGAACAGCCGATCCAGACCCTCATGCGCCTTTATCACTCCCGCGGCAATGACCCCCGACGAGCAGCGGCGTGTCATCGTAGCCCTTGCGCACCTTTGTTCTTCCTCGGCGTCCCGCTGCCCGCGCAGGCCATGATGGGTGTGGCTAGCTTGTGTGGGTGTGGCTAGCGCGACAAGCGACGCAGTGGCGACGCATCGTCCGCCAACGAGGGTGCAGAGATCAGGAACGGTGAGGAGAAGACGGTGTTGGACGACGCGATTGTTGGGGACACGGCCGGTGACTGCGATGACCTTGAAGAAGAGGTCAGAAAGTCCCGGCATGACGAAGCGGCGGCCGTGAGGAACACAGGGACACGAGACTTACACCAGACGAATCGGAGTCTGGCTCCGAGGTAATCCGCGCTCGTGAACTTGAGAGGGACAAGGCTGCGCTTGAAGCTAAGTGGATCTTCTCAAGCAGGACACATTGCAGCATGCTACCCGCATCAGCCAGCTGGAACATGAATTGGGAAGCTTGACTGCTGAACATCATGGTCTCAAGCATGCGCACGACGCCTACAAATCCAAGGCAACCATCATGATTAATGAGGAGGGCCGTGACATTTCTGACCTGAAAAACAAGGTCTGTACTCTGGAGAAACAGCTCGAACAGCAACAGGACGACTCGCGCCAACATTTATTCGAGGTCAAGACATCCTGGAGTGACGAAATCAACACCCTTGAAGCTCAGATCTTCAACATGAACCGAAAGATGGCTGAGGACTCGTGCGAGTGAAGTCGCACGGAGAGGCTGCTTGCAGACTCCCCAGCAGCGCCTGAAGGATCAGCAGCAGCAGTGTGCCAAGTTCGAAGGGCACTTGCTGGACAGCGACACTGAATTGGAAAACATGCGGTGCAGCGATGAAGAAGAGCTCCAGCGGCAGCGGGCGCTTCAGAACTCTCAGCTAGACGAGCTACGAACGCAGGTAGCTGACCTCTGTGCGCAGCTCACCGAGGCCCAGCGGGAGGCGCGACCGAGAGGTCAGTCAAGCGCAGTCACGAATTCTGGAACTGAAGATGAAGGAGGCTGAGTGCAAGAAGAACCGTGAGTGGATGCAGGGGGCTCGAGGCCGGCCGGAAGACTTTGTCGGCAAAGGTCTCCAAACTGGAGAAGCAGATCACTCTTGTGTCGCACTCTGAAACAACCCTCAAACTCAGTCTGAAGAAGAGCGAGACTGAACTAGAGACCATGCAGGAAGAGCTTGCAAAGCTGAAGCAGGTGCTGGACTCGGCTGAGATGAACAAGCGGCTGATGGAGAAGCTTGGAGCAAGGCAGCATCAAGCCGATAAACAACAATTCAGGCTGAAAGAGGAGGTGACGCCGCAGCAGCAATCCCTGGAGAGAGGGCGGCAGAAAAAAAATCACAGCATATCCACGGAGCGAATAATCATGAGTGGGCGAAGCTCCGGAGGTTCATCGGTAAACCGTGAATCTTCCGTGAATTTTCGCCCAGTTCATCATCAAAGACGTGACAAACACTGTGTGTATATATACAAGAAATTTTATTTATTCGTAAATGGTAGCTAGACATGGCTTCCGGTCCCCCTTCATTATAACGGCTTTATGGTCGGTGAAGTGGAGGGATAGGGGTTCTTGGATGGGTCGTAGTGAGAAGTTTGCAAAGACGAGATCGATGCAGGTTCCTCGGATGGTTGTGGGTTGCATGTGGTCGAACGATATGCACCTGAGACCATATCTCGATGCCATGTGTTGTATGGCATCGCGATCGTCATCGTCATCAGCATCATCATCGTCATAAGCGTCATCGTTATGACGCATCATGGGTACATTCCATGTGCTGCGCCGTGATGGCAGCGTCATCGTCATCGCACAGGGGGTGGCTACGACAACGACGCACGACGCCGGACGAGCCTATATGCCCTAAGGAGCTTCGCCCCTAAAAGTGGACCCATTTGAGAAGAGAAAGCTGCGGCCAACGCGAGCCACTACACCAGCGTGTCTAACCTGGAGCGCAAGGTGGCTATCCTCGAGGACGAGAACTACGGCGAGAAGGAGCATGAAAGGCGATCTGGTACCAAGATCAGTGAACGCAAAAAGTGAGCGCCGGAGGCATGAGCAGTCAGAGCTTCGGCGGGGACATCACGCTTCCACGGCTGCCGAGGTCGCCAGCGTTCGACGACTTCTACGTGGAGGAGTGGCCGCCACCCATACGTGAATTGTCCGTACGCCTACAACGGCAACACGACGATGACAATGGGGTCAACGGTGACATACAACGTCGACATACGACAACAAAAAACGGCATACGACAACGGTGACATCCAAGACCGGCAGCTCCAAGAGGCCTATTTCGACTACTCGGAGCCCGCTGGATCGGTGGGACCGGTGCTGCACCAGGAGCACCGGCGTTCCGTATTGATCTCCCTGATGACCGTGGTCGTCAACCTGTGCGAGTCCGGTGCGCCTCCGTCTTCGGGTGGCGGCAGAGTTGGCTTCGCTGCGGGCGTCCAGCGGTTATGACGTCCGACAGCCCATGAGGCCCCACAAGGAGTTGTGGAGGGACAGCGCGGGAATGTGGTCGTGTGTGCCACGTGCGGTCCACCGTGGCCAGGGCTAGTTCCTCCATCTCCGTCGCACCTCCTTCTCCCGGCTTTCGCCGGAGGGGAGGGGGGAGTATGGGAGCGCTCTGGCGGCTGCGAGCTCACGTACAAGAAGAGAAGGACGATGATCACGGGCCTGCCCGTGGCTCGTGCTTAGCAGCCGCTGGTAGCGGACAGTCACGGCCGGGGGTTCGGCACTCTAAAGAGCGTTCCTTGCCGGTCTTGGTCTCTTTCCCTGAGGAGTTCCGGGCCAGCCGCAGCCCGAAAAGCCTACAATAGATAGATAGATAGATAGATAGATAGATAGATAGATAGATAGATAGATGAATGAATTAGATAGATAGATAGATAGATAGATAGATAGATAGATAGATGGACATGGTAAAAAGTGCCTCGTAGCAGGCAAAGAAATGCTTCGCATTTAAAACAATTCTGATAGCGTGCGTGCATCTTCTACCAACCAAAAGCAATGCTGTCATGCCTGTTGACATGCTCTTATTAATGGGCATTCACAGTGTATGGAAAACTCGCATGTCAGACAAGCATGCGGTCTCAATAGTGTCAATGCGGTCACATTTTGTACTAATGGCCGTACAGCTAAAAGGCTTTCACAAACAACTACAGTTTCAGCCGGATTGGTATCCACAGTGTATGAGATGAACTGCCCTAATACTGTTTTAGAACACAGTGCTGTATGAAATTTGTATTGTAACTCCATTTGTGCACGAAATGGAGGCGCCATTGAGCATTTTGTAGGATATGTATGTACATACACCTCGTTTGTAATAAATACCATGAAAGAAAATAAAATACCGTGGTACTGTGGTAAAACACCTGTTTGCCAGGCGGAACTGACGGTTCGATCCTCAGGCGTACCCGAAAATTTTTACTATTTATTTTATTTGAATCTTTCTCAATTTTCGGCTCACGGTCAAGATGATTATTTTTTCGCTCACAACCAATGACACCGTCGCCGGAATTTCTGCGAAAAGAGCCTTAGAGCGCCATCGCAGCACCACTGAGCATATACCAGCAGTGTACTGTGGTCTTCAGTGCGTCTTTCTTATTTGCGATCTGCTTTGGTCTATTCCAATTGAAGATTATAGATTCTTCTTTTGCGAATGACTAGGCGTGAGAGTAGGTCGATGACTAGCTGTAGAAATAAATAGCATTGCTGAAGACGATAGTAAATGGTATCGGTGCGTGCAAGAGCTCCAGTAAAAGAAGCTTGCTTTCTCGCCTAATTATGGACACGTGAGGTGTAGCAGTTGTGATAGCCGATGCTCATGAATTTTATCTTCGAACAGAGGCTTCTTCAGCGTGCTCTGTCGACGTGCCTCGATTCGCTGCAGGATCGTGCACTGGGTGCCGCCTAATGCTGGCGTGGTGTTTGGGGCGTACCCCTCAGTCGAGGAACTGAAAGCGGTTTCACTTTGTGCAAACCGACTGTCTATGTGGTAAAGCTTTAGTGGAAATCTGCTGCTGGGATGACAGCAGGGAAAAAATTGAAGGACATTTTGTACATTCCAAAGTGTGTTCGGCGAAAGCGTGTGGCCATTCCACTGATTATGCCATGTCTTTTTTCTTTTACACTCTCAGTAGGATGACACTACCAAACCGAATGGGTGCGTTTTCTTCTTTAATTTTTTACCGCGAATTGCAGCAAGACGCGAGACTCATCTTCCTCCGGCCGCATGCGTTAGTATTTTCTCGCGCTTTGCGGTCGTGCGAACGCCATCCGCGTCGCAGCTATTAAATTGACGGACGCACGCGCGTGGAAAGTGTATTCCGTGAACGCCTGGGTCCATTGAGACGGCGTCCGTCAGAATGATTGCAAACTCTGGGCACAGCGACGCTACGCAAGCAAAGCGCGAGCGCTATAGGGAGTCCGACGCGACCGGCGTTCCGTCTGCACATCCCGGCGGCCACCTGGCTCCGTGCCAGAGCTCGGATGGACGGACGGACGGACGTACAGACGGATGGAATGGACGGACGGATGAACAGACAGACAGACGGACGGACAGACGGACGGACGGACGCCGGACGGAGGTCGGACGGACACCGGACGGACATCAGACGGACGTGAGCATGAGACATTAAAGGCTTTCGTCTTAAAGATTACACCATCTCCCGCTAAAGGGAACGATGTGTAGATGCGAAGCAGCGGGCGCTAACGCTTACACTGGCGGCGGCGTTGACGTTGGCGCTCATCGCAGCGTTGCACAGGAGAGAAACCTGGGGGGCGCAAAGCACGCAGTGATGGACCGGTGTTTCCTACTGGAACATGTCAATCGCTGCTAATGGGCAATGAGAGACAGAAGACTCGACTGACACAGGGACCCGCAGTCCGCTTTTAGTTAACGCGCACGCTGCGAATTTTTTATCGTTCGACAACGCACAGGAGAAATCTCCCACCGGCACCACCTTGCAGGTCAAGATCCATTGCCATATATACGGGGTGGCCAGTGAACGGTTGTGCAGCGTGAGCAGGCGGTTTTTTCAACCAAGAAACTCGCTAGCAGACGCTGCCTGCGTCGGCGTCGCGAGACGAGAGAGGGGGAGCGCAGGAGAGGGGGATGACGCGCATGCGCAATGGGGGGTGTGGACGCCGCTGGCAGGGATGCCTAGAGGAGGAGAGGGGGAGCGTAGGAGGGGAGAGAGGGGAGGGGACGCGCATGCGCAGTGAGGGTGTGGCCTCCGCGGGGGGAGGGGATGCCTAGAGGAGAGAGAGGTGGAGAGGAGGTTTTTTATTTTTATTTTTAGATGCGAAGCATCTTATGCTCGGGGCTATGTCCGTCCCTCCTGAGTCCGTCCCGCGTCCCGCGTCCGGCCACTTTCATGAAGTAGGGGAAGCACCCACTATGCGAACGAGAACACTGTAGTACAATATAAGGCCGTCAACCACCACTACAGTCAACAGAGTTATGGCCGAGAGCACAGAGAGGCTGCTTAGCAATGGCTAGGCAGGTGGTCTTTGTCGCCCAGGTTGACCCCCATTCCTCGACTTTGCTCGCATGTGTTTGTGTCGCCCAGGTTGACTCCATTCCTCGATCTTGCTTGCATGTGTTTGGGGAGGGGCTTAGTCCGTCCCTCCTTCCCGCGCCTTACACCACCACAGCGCATACGCGTCTCCTCCCCCTTCTCTCTCTCCCTCTCCTACGCTCACGCAATTTCTCTCCTCTAGGAATACTCTACGGAGCGGCGCCAGCGTCCTGCGTCCTACACCCCCACAGCGGATGCGCGTCCCCTCCCCCTATCTCTCTCCTCCTCCTACGCTCGCCCCCTTCCTCTACTCTACAGAGCAGCGCCCGTGTCCGACATCCCCACAGCGCATGCGCGTCCTCTCTCCTACGCTCACCCCCCTTTCTATCTAGGGAATCCTCTACTCTACGGAGCGGCTCCTGTGTCCCACAGCGCATACGCGTCTTCTCTCTCCTCTCCTACGGTTCCCCCCGTTCTCTGCTCTAGGAATCCTCTACGGAGAGGCGCGCGACAGGTGGTGCGACAGCTGCGTACTCCGCTGGGGGCACCACGGTAGTTCCGCTGTATAAAAATGACGGAGCGGCGACGTTTCTCGCGATCAAGCTAACCATCTCCCCGCTGCTTCGCATCCACACATGGTTCCCTTTAGCGGGGAGATGGGGGAAGTTTTTTTTTAATGGGTTGGCGCACGCGCAGTGGGGGTGTGGACGGACGCCGGACGGTCACCGGACAGACGGACGGGATGGACGGACACCGGAGGGACAGACGTACGGACGGACGGACGTGAGCATGAGACATTAAAGGCTTTCGCCTTAATAGTCGTACAGTCGTCTCTGCCAGCAGGGCATGGTTCGTGCTTCAGACAGCGTTAAACGCTCTGGTACGTCACTTGTTAGGAAAGTGGTCGGCCAGGTTCGAAAACTGTTTGTTCTGACCACTCGGGACATCAGGAATTGCATCGATTTATATCAGATGACGACACGAACGCAAAAACCTGAGGAGGAGGTGGTGAGGGGGATTTTTCCGCCGAAAAGCGACGACTCCCTTTTTCAGTTCCTACGAAAGAGATTATAAAAAAAATTCTGAAGATCCTACGTATTATGTGAATCGATGTTATGGGAAGCATGCGGAGTGAGTTGACTGTAGTGTAATTTTTAACAAGCGGAAAGTTACTGACCCTAAATATATGTACAAATGTACGCACAGACACATGTTGAACAGTTGCCTATGCTTAATATAAGCAGTTCTTTACAGTTGCGTAACGAAATCAACAGCAACAGGGCTATTACCAACATCAGAAGTGGTAAGCTGATGTGTAACCCTTCTGCTTGCGAGGATAATAGGCTTAGATAGTGCTACGTAGACCGACATCAGTGAACGTCGCTTAACTACAGTTGACGTTAACCCGACATCTCCCCTGTATCATAGGAGTACATATGTGATGTTGATAAAATTAAACAGCCATCACTGCAACCACAATTGATGTTTCAGCAACATTACGCCTTGATGTAGTCGGGGGTCTGTCCATGGGACCGGAGCCAGCCATGTCGCAGGGAGAAGTCGAGCAGAGTAGCCGGAGCTGACAACAGGGAACGTTTTATTTACAGTATTTACATGGTAGCGTGTTTTTTACATGATGCAGGAAGATGATCATCAGGAGCACCTCGGCGCTCGCGTTTTAAGGCCTTAGCCTTCCCGAGATTCCCCCTGCACGGGAAAACAATAAAGTCCAGGATAGTCGAATCCTGGATGTCGTCTTGATCTCCGCCTCCAAATGGGAAGGTCAAACACCGCCTCCTTCCCCCGCCCTGGAAAGAGGGAAGAGGCACGCCCAGTTCGCCCGTCGGCGAGGGGAGATGAGCACTCAGGACACAATACGGCCTCGCACTGCACTGCACAATGACCTGACCGAGGTGACGCACATTCCTGTAAACCAGCCGTGTAATCAGGTGCAGCGATGACTCCTCGGCAGCGGCTGCGACGCAGGTGCCTCTCAGGCGGCTGCCACGAAGGCACTCTCGGAGTGTGGGAAACGTCTCTCCCAAGTTCTCGGCTGAGTGTTCGGTGTGTCGCGTAGCACGATGAACAAAGCAAGCAGCCTCGCCTGCAAACAGCCCCCCTCCTAGGCCATACCGTCAAAGTCGGTCAGGGTGAGTCGAAAGGGATTTGACGAGGTGCGCCGACGGCCCCTGAAGGATTCAGAGCAGGTTTGCCGTGTTGTCGCCGCTACTGGTGCTCTTCGGGGAACGATGACCCGGGAGTAAAGCAGGGCAGACTGGCGAAATACTTTCGATCGTCTAAGTGGCGCTAAGCCATAAAGTCCGATCATAACAGCCCGTCCGGGCCGCCCCAGGAGGTCTCGAAGGGGATGCAGCAACAAAGCACTCCGTAGAGACCGTAGACTTGCTCCCTTGAATTCCTGGACACGTAGGTTGACCCCATCTTTGGACCTGAGCAACGGCTTGCAAGCACCGGAAATGAACCAAGCAAAACTCGAGGCACAACAAACAGAGAGCACTCAACTGACCTTGAGAAATGCCAGGCTACATTTTCCGGTAAAAAACACCCTCGAAAATTACAATTTCACTTTCGCTCGTGAAAATGACGGTTCAGTTAATAAAGTCATAAGAAACACAGACACTCATAAGTACGAAGAAAATCAAAAGCCCTAACGTTTTGTATCATTTCCAGAGAACGCCACGTACACATCTTTTAAGGCACGCAGGTGCTACGGGCGTCAGAAGAACGAAATGAAGTGATTAATACAAAATGCTAAATACATGTTATGAAAACAAAACGCTAAATGTCTTACGTACACAGAATGCAAATAAAAGGTGTCTAAAGCTACGCTGGTGTTAGACGGAAAAGCACGGCTGGGACCAACAGCGTTTCTGCTATCGTGCCCAACATCGTGGTCCAAATACACCTCAGCTTTTTCGACATGGCAAATTTTGCCCCTCAGAAATTAGCCGGCGGCACGCGATTGCTCCGGAACATCCCTGAGATAGCTCAAACATTCCTTCCAGCTGAAGGAAAAGGCAACAATGCCTACTAGATAGGGAGGTGCGTAACCTTCGTTACCCTCCAAAACTCTGCCCACTATTCGGAAGAAGCAGAACGATGTGTGCTTTAAGCCGAATGTAAGTACAAGGTCTGGCCCTGGGTCCTCGTGAGGCACCGAACGCAAGGAAAACAAAGTAGCCGGCAAACAGGCCTTCCAGTCTGTCACGCTGACAGCACCTAGCCCTTCTGAATGATGCAATACTAGGCCGGACTCCCGTTTTTCCTTGAGCCTCATTAGGGGGGTTCCCAGTGACTTCAATACTTCGTGACGAGCGCATTCGTCGCGGCTATCAACTTGTATGAATCCTCCTGAATCGCGCCTCGCTTCATCTCAGGAGCGGGATTCACCGGCCGTCGGACGCATCAGAACTTTGCTGAATGGTCACCAAAACAAAGGCCCTTCAAAAGCATATCCCAGTGATTCGAAATCGGGTAGGAATAATGCTTAGGCAGGTTTTGTGACCCGGCAGCATCAGTCACGCGGACAGTCCGAACGGCCCCTTCGTTTCCACGCGGGCTACCGGAAAGCGCATTCCGTCCTCTCCATCTATCGTCTCCGTCTCACTACGCGCGCGTTGGTAGTGTCTTTCAACTCGTGTATCAGCATTCCAACCCTGCATGAATCGCGCCGCGCTTCATATCATGAGCGGGATTCCCCCAGCCGTCGGACGCATCAGAGCTTTCGCCGAATGGTCACCAAAACAAAGGCCCTTCTTACTCAAAAGCATATCCAAGTCATTCGAAGGAAGATAGGGATCATGCTTGGGCAGGTTTTGTGACACGGCAGCCCAGTCACGCAGTCCGAACGGCCCCTCACTCTCCACGCGGGCTACAGGCAAGCGCCCACTGTCCTCAACTCTAGTTTCTTGTGACGATGCCGTCTCGCCACCTGCGCACTGGTCGCGCTTTTCAACCTGCCTATCACTATCGCTTTCTGCTCTTTCAATCGCAGGAGCGGGACTTACATACTGTCGGACGCGTAAGAGCTTCAACGGAAGGGTCATTAAAACAAAGGCCCTTATTTCCCAATAGCGTATCCGAGTCATTCGAAGAGGGATCACGCTTGGGCAGGTTTTGGGACACGGCAGCCTCCGTCGCGAGCGGTCCGAAAAGTTCCTCACCCTCCACGCAGGCTACAGGCAAGCGCACACTGTTTTCAACTCTAGTTTCTTGTGACGATGCCTTCTCGCCACCTGCGCACTGTTCGCGGTTTTCAACCTGTCTATCATTATCGCTTTCTGCTCCCTGAATCTCATGAGCGGACTCACAGGCCGTCGGACGCGTCAGAGCTTTCGCTGAATCGTCACCAAAACAAAGGCCCTTCTTTTCCAAAAGCATATCCGAGTCATTCGGAGAGGGATCATGCTTGGGCAGGTTTTGGGACACTGCAGCCTCCGTTGCGAGGAGTCCGAACGGTTCCCCGACTCTCTACGCGGGTTAACGGCAAACACACACTTTTCTCCTCAACTGCTTGCCGTGTGCACGCACGTTCATATGTGGTCACCTTATCTTTCACGGGAGTAGGGGATGTACTGTACCGATTGTTGCGGCTGAGTCTCGCAGTAAGTTACATTGAGTTTCCTTCACAACTAACTCACGAGTGCGGGATTTCGATTGCTCCAGATCACGGTCGCGGCTGTCCACCAAAAGGAGAACACTTCTAGGCTTTCGGCAGCCGATCGCAATGTGACCAGGCTCTTGGCAACGGTGGCAGACGACCGGCTTTCTAGCCTTAAGCGCCTTCGGTTTCTCTTTTTCTTTTGAGCGGCTCGCCGCGGTTGTGGTCTCGACACGAATATCTTCCACTTTCTTGTCAGAGGGTGCTTTTCCGTTAATCGGGTTAATTGATGCCTGTAAAATTCTTAACGCCAATCGTCTTTCCTCAAGTATCCTGTCTTCCTCAGCCCATCTTTTCTTCTTTCTTTCGGCCTCTTTTTTTGTGTTTTTCAACTTCTTCTTCCCAACACTCCTCAATTTCGTCATCTTCCGCGCCGCACTCCTGTATTGCCCTAATCAGCTGCGGCTCTCTCTCTCCTCTCCCCACCTCAATTCCCAGCTCTTCACAAAGTAGAAAGAGGTCTGGTTTCTTTAGCTTCGTTACCAACTCCATGGTTTTCACGAGTGAGGACTTTCTTACACGCCGTGACGTTAGGAAGCGACCAAGCGAAGCCTATACGCACAGTAAAATTACTGCCGGTTTAGAACATGATAGCTAAAACCTGGTGAATAGCTGTGACGTATGGTAGCGGTACACGAAGCCTATACGCACAGAAGTTTCAACCAGTTTTAGAAGAAACACAAAAGCTAAAACCTGGCAAATCTCAATGAAAGTCAAGCACTCACCATCGTTGAGGCCCGAGTCAAGCATGGGACATCCCGTCGCTGCCAACCAGTTGATGTAGTCGGGGGTCTGTCCATGGGACCGGAGCCAGCCATGTCGCAGGGAGAAGTCGAGCAGAGTAGCCGGAGCTGACAACAGGAACGTTTTATTTACAGTATTTACATGGTAGCGTGTTTTTTACATGATGCAGGAAGATGATCATCAGGAGCGCCTCGGCGCTCGCGTTTTAAGGCCTTAGCCTTCCCGAGATTCCCTGCACGGGAAAACAATAAAGTCCAGGATAGTCGAATCCTGGATGTCGTCTTGATCTCCGCCTCCAAATGGGAAGGTCAAACACTGCCTCCTTCCCCGCCCTGGAAAGAGGGAAGAGGCACGCCCAGTTCGCCCGTCGGCGAGGGAGATGAGCACTCAGGACACAATACGGCCTCGCACTTCACTGCACAATGACCTGACCGAGGTGACGCACATTCCTGTAAACCAGCCGTGTAATCAGGTGCAGCGATGACTCCTCGGCAGCGGCTGCGACGCAGGTGCCTCTCAGGCGGCTGCCACGAAGGCACTCTCGGAGTGTGGGAAACGTCTCTCCCAAGTTCTCGGCTGAGTGTTCGGTGTGTCGCGTAGCACGATGAACAAAGCAAGCAGCCTCGCCTGCAAACAGCCCCTCCTAGGCCATACCGTCAAAGTCGGTCAGGTGAGTCGAAAGGGATTTGACGAGGTGCGCCGACGGCCCTGAAGGATTCAGAGCAGGTTTGCCGTGTTGTCGCCGCTACTGGTGCTCTTCGGGGAACGATGACCCGGGAGTAAAGCAGGGCAGACTGGCGAAATACTTTCGATCGTCTAAGTGGCGCTAAGCCATAAAGTCCGATCATAACAGCCTGCATAGGGTCTTTTTCCGAAGCAGTTCCGAGACCTGGCGTGGCTCTGTGGTAGAATACTTCATTGCCACCCAGAATGCTTGAGTTCGACTCCCTACTGGGACCATGATATTTATCCTTTGAAGTTGTCGGGTCAACGGTGCCGATGTCAGTTTTTCTTAACGCTCTCGCCGTTAAATTACCAATGTCTTCTAACTCCGTCCCTGGGTAGATAAAAACTGTCAATTACCTCTGGCTCATACCCGCATTCCACAACCCGTACTTTACGGATATGTGCCACACATGTCTGAACGAAATCGTTTGACGTCGTACGTGGCGGGGTTTTCAGGTTATTCATGTCATGACCATCCAGACATATTCGTCATGTCCTCTGACCTCCCGTACTAGTTTTGCCTACACCAAGTTAAGGAGGTGCTCACGAGAGCACCGACACGGAAGCGGCTAGATAGATATATAGGTACGTAGACAGAAACGCTCAAAGCGCGTGCAGTACGCTAAGATATGCTTCGCAGTTAAAAGAACTTGACCTGGCGGGAAGACAAAGAACGAGTCACGAACGCTGCTGTGGAAACCAATCAATCACTTCTAAAGGTTGGTTCACACCGGCGACTAGCACCGGTCGCGCTACCAAGTTAGTCGCTTTGCGACTTGTCGCAAACAGTCGCTTCGGTCGCAAAGCGACTGCTTTTGCTCAGTCGCTCGCTGCGCGACTTTTCAGTCGCGCGACTGCAGTTGCAGGACTGCTGGAACCAATCAGCGAAGCCCAGAAGTGACGTCAGCATTTGTTTATAAACCGGGCTCGTCGCTTTTTCTTTTTTTTATTGCGCTCCCTTGGCTTGCTGATAACGAGATCCGGACGTGACTTTCTTGGTTTGCGACTTCCAGCCGCTCGCATGCAGCCTCTGCCGGTGTGAACATCGGACGCCTTCAGTCGCTTTTTTGGTCGCCGGTCGCAAATAGTCACGCGACCGGTGCTAGTCGCCGGTGTGAACCAGCCTTAATACTTCCAGTGCTCACCCCACTCACAAGGCTCAGAAATTATATTTTTCACCAGGTTCTGTGCTGTTGGTGAAATAAAGCGCTTCTAATTGTCCAAAGACGAGGCCCGAATTACGGGCCTTCGGGACATACCTAAAGAAGTAAATGTGTTTCACCAATCTACATGATCATTAAAAACATGCATGTATTTCTACTCTGCTCAAACGGCCGGGAGTACCAAGAAAGTTCGTGTGAAACATTGAACATGCTGGAAGATTACTGGATTGAGATCTCATGAAGAAACGTTCACCATTGGCCTGTTGTTCGTCCAGATTTTTATTTTGCTTCTGACATTTTTTTTTGCATTGTTGTCCTTCCTTAATTACTAAATATTGTTATCAAACTTCCTTGCGTTTATGTTTTCATTGCTACTTTTCTTCTTTTTACACTTTTGTTTCTCAGTGTTATTTTCCTTTTAATTATGTCTGTTTGATGTCAGACATCGAAATGACATACTTAAACTCATCTTACGCTGTAAAGATTGCGGTTGACAGTGACGTGGGAAGAGAGCCGTTCGACAATAAAGACATTGGGTCACTTAATGCACGTTTACATTTAATCTTATTATTTTATGTCTACATTTATATTAGATCAAAACGGTGATATAAACTTCTCTTAACATGAAATGTAGCCTTGTCATTTTCAACATCTAATTTGCTTTATTTCAACGGATGGGGATCACGTAGCTGGGCATCTTTTTAAATGGTGTTGCGTGTATCTTTTTTTTCTCAAAGCAATTTCCCCCGCCTCGCCCTCATTGATTGTCGTTCCTCCCATTTCAGTTGCACTCGATAGAAACTGCAGCTCATACTGGGGAAAGTATTGTCCGGGCGAGAAGCATTTCGTGTGGTGCGCAAATTATAGATATCAAGAAGCCTACTGTTGCTATTGCGAGTGCTGTAAGTACAGCTATCTCGTTGTTTTAGATTTGTGTGTATTTGTGTTTGATGTGCTAGAACATGGTGAGAAAAATAAACGAGACCTCGCAGTTCTGAGTTAATATTAACTGAGCCATCCATCAATGACTGCAGATATGCCTATACAGAGTGGATAACGCGAATGCCTTGAATTTACCTCTTAGTACATGACCAAGTCTTGCTTAACGCTTATGAACATCATGACTGCAGTTCAGCCGTAAATGCTCCGTGACATATTTCGTACACCATCCAACGCCTCCGAGATCACTTGGATTACTTTAGGTAAACAATGACGCTTCATTACGACGAACAGTGGGCCGCAGTGCAGAGTGCACAAGTGCCGCAAAAGATTACTGCATTCGTCTCAAGACGCTCATTAAGCACAAATTCACAGGCATATCAGCAGCAGTGCAAATGAATTTATTTCAACACCTGATGCTTTCTCGGGCTTGTGGTAATATCCTGCAGCATAGCTGTTTCAATTCAACGGTTCTCACTGTGTTAACTTTTTCTCGAGCTGCCTTCAAGTTCATTCAAGTGAAGCTTCATTGCATAGCCACACCTGGCGACATTTTGTCCATTTCGGCAGAGCGCGTTCAGTTACTCTAAAAAGTGGTGAGCCGTGATGTCACCTCGCTGTTGACCACGTCGACGCACCGAACTCGCCAGCACATTCCCAAGTAAGAAGAAAGTGGACGAAATGTACGAAAACGGGAACTTGTGAAGTCTGAACTTGCCTATGAATGTGTACCAGATGTTTGAGAACACTGCACGGAATGCGTACCGACCTTCACAGGTGCGTTAGACGGGCGTCCGCATTAAACTTAATTCGATGGCTAACGCGATCACAATTCGTGCACGACGTCCTAGATGTGCGCCCAAGTGCGGATCTCTGGGGGCTGTGTTCGTTGCGTTGAAGCGCATTCCGTCTTTTTAGTTTTTGTCCAGATTTGCGAAAGCTTCGTGATGTCAAAATGACGTTGCAGAATAAAAAAACCGGAAACAAATGGTGCGCTGCTCGCAGAAGTGCCAGCAATCAGCGGCGGCTGAAATAGACTGTACTTCCCATAGGTCCCATGGGCAAATCGAGAAGACCTGCCCTGATGATGTATGTGATGCCCCGATCCCCCTGTTCGGGATAAAAAGAAATAATAATATGTGGGGTTTAACGTCCCAAAACCACGACATGATTATGAGACACGCCGTAGTGGATGGCTCCGGAAATTTCGACCACCTGGTGTTCTTTAACGTGCACTGACATCGCACAGTACACGGGTCGGGATAAAAAGAAAGGACTAACGGCGGCGCGCCGGACTCATTGCTATGGCGGCGGCGCCGGGGGGATCGCTCTCGGGATTTCGGCGGCGGTGACGCGGCACGGCCGCCCACACGTCTAGGTGTTAGTGTGTCATTGAGAACCAGAACTATGTGTAACCGTGAATGATGAGAAGAAAAGTCAATATTTCCTTCAACACAACTTGAGTGTACAAGAATCGGGGAGGTTCTGGGCACTCCCCGATTCTTGTACACTTAAGCTGTGTTGAAGGAAATATTGACTTCGAAAAAAGTGAAGCCCTAACAGGGTCAATCCGCTTGCGGCGCTGCGACCGGTAGTCTGCAATGTGTCGTCGTTATAAGAGTTGCGCGCGGCTCCACGAAAGTGGTGCAGAGTTAGAATGCCCGCTTCTCACTCGAAAGGCCCGGGTTCAAATGGCAGCTGTAGATGTTGAGTTTTTATTTTTTACCTTCTTATAGCTGCAGTGTGTTTTCTTGTTTCTGAAACCTAGCTGCAAATGG
>JALIZH010032029.1:0-17064 GCA_030522465.1 Rhipicephalus appendiculatus
GGTAACACGCTTCTCAAAGAACATTATGTACAATACAAATATAGGTTTCGTGGATTCGCGTAGACGCACCGACCGTACAGCACACGTTAAGTTTTTTTTTTTTTTTTGCAAGGAATAAATGCAAGGAATGCAAGGAATAAATGTCACTGTCCCAGCAGGAATCGAACCCCAGCATTCTGCGTGGCAATCAAGTATTCTGGCACAGAGCCATACCAGGTCTCGGAACTGCTTTTCAAACAGACCCTAATGTTCGTAAAACGTCAATTGTGGTTGCAGTGCTGCCTATCCCATTTTATAAACGTTACATACGTACTCCTATGATACAGCCGTCACATCGGGTTAACGGCGATTGTAGTTAAGAAGCGCCATCCAAGGGAAGTTGATTTATGTAGCAGAGCCCAGGCACGTGGTCCAGGGCACCATCCTCGCGAGCACAAGCGCCACATATCAGCCCATCTGGTGTTGCTAATACCCATGTTGCTGTTGGCATCGTTACGCAACTGTAAACAACTGGTTATATAAAACATATGCGACTGTTTTCAGCATATGTCTGTGCGTACAACATTTGTACATATCTTTAGCGTGATTTGGTAACGTTTCGCTCAATAAAAAAAGTTACAACGCAGTCACCTTTCCTCCTCATGCTTCGCATAACATCGACTCTACGGAGCCCGCTTCCATAGAGTCGCTGAGAACGCCTATCTAAAACTAATGCCAAACTAAAACTGTCTCAGACGGTTTTAGATAGGCGTCCGCATATCTTATGAAGATGCTAAACTAAAACTGTCTGTTAGCGAGTTTTATTACTGTGTACACAGCATACCTAACAGCGTTGCGTACTTGAGAACGCCACGTCTCGTCTAGAACGCGTGCACAGGACTTTTGGTAATGCGCACTATGAGAAACGCGACGTCCTCAGGTAAGCGGTCCTTTTATGGACGCCAAATACGGAGTAGTAAAAGTTGCTGTTCCGTGCATTTAACTAAAAAACGGTGCTGACCCCGGCCCCATCATACATCGGCTCGCGTATCTGACACACAGCATAAGTCGCAAATCAGAATACCGAGACGAACGTATAGAAAATAAACATCTCTAACGAACTCGCCATACACGGTATGGCTCGCGCTGGCCCCGCACAGTATCCGCAATCGAAAAATGTAAGGTAAGCACAGGAAAGAACTAGTATTTTTTTTCTACCCCGTCGTAAAAGCGTGGTGGTCTCTCAATATTTCGCCAGAAGAATTGATGTGATGCCCACTACCGTAAAACGAGATGTGCCGCACCCAATAGAAATAAAGAGAACATTCGTTTGCAAGCATGCGCGTCAGACAGCCAGAAGAAAGTGGGCACAAATATCACATCGCAATTTCCAGCACGGGATATACTAATCATTCCTGCGTGCCCTGCGAAAACCTTTAACGTTCAAATAAATAATTTTCAATGCAGCAGCAATAATAAAGCGTGAGGACTAACCTGGACGCATAGTTCTTGACGGTGCCGAGGAATCCATCCAGGGGACACAGACTTAACCATGTCACAACACACATTTCTTTTCGCTCCCGAAGCAGGCGGATGTTCTTTCGGGCTGTTGTGATTCACCACGGCCGTCGCTGACGACGTCCGAGTATGAACCGCGCCAAGTGTGGCCGCGTTCGACTGCTCGCGGAGCTCCCATTCCACCATCAATGTCGCCAACGCCGAAAGTCCGATGCAGTCAAGTCCCACGATGAAGCTGTCCTCAGAACCTGTCCTCTTGCGGTAGAGAATGAGCCACCGCCCAGCGAAAATCCACGTCATCGTTGGCAGCCGCGCCTTCAGTGCCAGCGGACACGTCTCCACGGAGCGGTGTGAGCAGCTTTAGTTGGGGCGGCCTACTGCACGACGCCGCGTCGAAGCGGTCGGGGATTACGGCAAGCGCAGAGGCGCCGCCATTGGCTTGAGCATCCAACGAACGCGCAGCAGCGTTTGGTGGTAGCCTATCTTCCCGCCAAGCAGGCGCCGCAGTAATGGCGTAATGGCACCAACTGCAGCGGTCGGAGAACTTTTTCCTTTCCTCAACCTCTCCTCCTCACATTCATGGAAAGCGCATGAGTGCGCGTCAGCGGTGGAACGCCGACAGCGTTAGCTACGAAAGACCACGGCGTTGTTCAAAGAAGCAGTGCCTCCCGCCGCGGCAGGGGAGGGGAGGGGGTCGACACAGAGCAGTGACAGAGTCGACGCACATGGCGTCGCATGGATAATTGAGTTACTATTATAGGGAGTTTTCGAACAGCGTACGCAAAGCTTTGCGGTCCTTGCGGTCGCCCGCTATTTCCGTCACTTAACGGGGGGCCCGGTGTGCCACCCCCCTGGCTACGCCACTGACGGGGGGCCCGCAAGAGGTTAGCGTATGACGCATGCGCAGTTGTGGCAAACGCAAACGCAAAGCTTTGCGTACGCTATTCGAAAACTCCCTATTGTCTAGACGTCATGGTCCCATTGGAGAGTTTTTGAATATGGCACTCAAAGCTTTGCGTTAGCGTTCGTCACTTGTTTTCACTTCCTCTTGAAATACACTTGTGATAGTGAACGTTAAAGATAGAACTATCGATTAGTTTGGTCAGTCTGCATCAGTGACCCACACGTAAAAAAAATAATAATTAGATGCGAAGCAGCTATTTGACTAGCCTGTGTAACGCTGTCCCTCCGTAAGTCCGTACGAACGCGCCGCAACGCGCTCCCCTCGCCGCAGGTGTTGGAGCGGTGCCAAGTAGGTCACGCCGCAGCTGCGCGTTGACGTCACGCTCCCCTCGCACTGCGCGCTGACGTCATTCTCTCCCTCGCCTGCCGCGCGCTCACCGCAGCGCCCGCAGCTGCCGCCTCGTCCGTTCGCCCGCAACACCTGCCGCGTTAGCGCCGTTCAACCCGTGACGCCTACCCATGCGCAACGCTGCTGCTTCGCATCCCATCAGGGTTCCCTTTGGGAAGATGCACCTAATTTCTTTTTGTGAGTGAGTCCGCGTGAGCTCCATTAAATTTGCCGCCATATACTATCCCCACCGTTACTTGAAGTAATTTTTTGTCGAAACACCATGGTGTGCGGTGCTTCGCACCAGATGACTCTGTCCTCGCCAAACTTGTTGCACTGCCACACACAGCCTCTACTAGTGACCTAGAATAGGGGGAGTGTCCAAAGCGCCGCGCAAATACATGGGAGGAGTGAGGGCCTTTCGCGGTGAACTCCCGCGCCGCGGCGCTGCCGTGCCGGACCCGTGGGCTTTCTCCGCGGTGGAAGCTGCGTCAAAGCTGCGAGCGTCTGCTACGCGCCCGATATTTTGGTCGCTGTTAGCCAACGTTGCGGTAATATGGACAAGATTTAATATTGCGTCACTGCAACATGATACTGCAGCGATTGACCACGCAGAGAACACGTTTGTAGGTTATGCAACGGGGATTTTGTATATTTCTTTTCAGCTGCTTTCTCACCGCAATCGTACGCACTTACACGTGCCCGTTTGAGGAACGCATTCTGCGCGCACCCATCGTGAGCGAAGGTGCTTAATTTAGTTTCGTGTGGAATGACGAACGTAAACGTGCTGCAGAAAAGAATAAGCTGGAGATCATAAAGATGATCAAGAGAACGTAGCAGACATATGTACGTAGTAAATGGCTATCTCAAGGTTTAAGTGTTTGCACACTTCATATCCTTTCTTTTATTTCGTGCATTCGATTGGTCTCACATGGCTGCTCCCAGCGCTTTGCTGTTTCAAGCCTTTTCAAGAGAAGCGGAATGCGCCGCGGTACGAAAAGTAAAAGATACCTCGCGTAACTCTCGCGTCTCTTTCGCTTGGTAAGGTCATGACATCACTAACTTGATATGCTTGTGATTTGCGTAACGGCTAATTGTGTGGCGCGCAAACCTACTTTCTTCGGCCAGAAATAATTCAGACGATGAGTGGTCTGATGATTTGTCCCCGTCAGGGAATGAAAACATGGTGATCAGCAATATCGATCTCAAGGTGTAAGACTTGCCTATACGTTTGAAGAATTGACCGCCTAGGTGAAATGCATGAAAAACATAAAACTCACAAGGTCCCTTACGCATTCGCCTAAGACAACTCGACGGCGAAAGCCGTGGTCTTCTTTTTTCTTCATTCGGTGCCTTAGTCCTCGCCCGCCCCTCCAAAAGCTTTCTGCACCTAATGTGGTTTCGCACTGCCCCCAGGATCGAAGGCATTGCGAGGTTTTCTGCACGTCACCTGTTTTTACATGGCCTCCGTGATCGGGCCACTGATCACGGAGGCAATGCAAAGTGACCATGTCAGGGGATGACGTCATTACATGACGTCACGCTGAATGACGTCATGATGCCGTCACAAATTTTATCGATCTGTGACGTCATACTGACGTCGTCACGTGATACTTTTTTGCATCACTCGTGTTGGCGACGCGGGACGCCGGCGTTAGATTTCCGTGGTTGATGAGGCATCTAAGGCTTTCCCCTTTAAAAAAAAAACAATACAAACCCAAGTAAATGTATCGATAACAGTGCACCATCGTGTACGCCTCACTTCATGTTACGAGCGATCGCCCGAAAACGAACGTGAGGAGCTGATTACACACGCACGTGGTACGTACAGAAGAGGCTTGCTTTGCCTATCATGCCATCTCTTTATATTTATTAAAGAGATGACAGACACGCTGTGTCATTTAACGAAAAAAAATTTGCGTTTTGTTAGTACTAGGGAGCTTTAGCACGAAAGCGTGGTGTACGCTATATTGAGCTCATCAGGACAAAGCGGGAAATTGAGCCGGCTGCCCTGTTGATGCGCACTCAATTGCAGCGGGAACAGTCGCATTTCATATAACTACTCGTCTACCGTGCGAACGTTAGCCACCGAGAACCTTCAGAATACCTGAAGGTAAAAATGAGTTTGAAACTGTCTTCATTTCATATAGTGAAATCTTGAAGCGATGCACGCATCTCGCGGAAATTTTTCATACTGACGTTGAGCGATCCCTGTAGATAGAAACAAACCCGACGCATTTTCGCACAGGCAGCTATTCAACTTGTACAGCACTGAGGATAGGGGTATTTCTAACTTTAATTTCATCATATATGGACATTGGTACTGCATTTTCTATAATACGCCTTTTATGCACAATCTTGTGGAATTGCTTTTCTTTCAAATGTCAGAATTAACGCACGCTTTGAGCTTGGTTAGCCTTGTACGATACCTCAGAAGCAAAAATAAGGCCAACAGTATTTCGATCGTATGACCGTCTCTATTCTTTCTTCCCCCCCCCCCCCCCCACGTCTTCGCGATGTGCTCTGTTCATAATAAAATGCTAGTCGAGGCTAACAAATTGTCGAATAAAGCGGTGTACATATGGCTAGAAAGCCACTGGCGTACACGAGCAGTGGTGCTCGTTGATAGCGGTGGGCAAAGCGGTCAATGCGCGTAAGAATTCCAGCTGACGGCACGTGTAATTTACCTTCTTTTATTACTCTTAATTCTTGCATGCGCGATGCCTTGTCCGATTACCCATGCGAAAAACTTGTAAGGGGTGAGCGCTCAAACGGACACGGAGAAAACAAAGAGTCCGTGTCCGTTTGAGCGCTCAACTCGCACAAGTATGACCAACCAACAAGCCCGCATCGACGCCCTCGTGCGAAAAAGTTTCTTTTCGTTATTTCCTTGTCCCTGCTCATTTTGCGCGTTTTTAAGCACGCACCAACGTTCTCAAGCTCTATCGCTGTAACTAGGCCACGCTGATGCCGCTTGACAGACGATCTTTTGCATTCTGTTGTTGCCCCCGCACTAAAACAACGCTTAAAGATGGGTAAGCTCTATTCCGCACCACATTATTAAAGTTAAGTAAGCTTCATGTGCCCTGTGTGGAAACCCAGCGCCAAAAACTACAGCGCGTAGCAGACGCCCCTCGCTTTCCGCGCGCTCCGGAGCGCGGAAAGCCCACGGATGGATGGAAGGATGGATGCTATGAGCGACCCCTTTATAACGGGGCGGTGACATGTCTGCCACCAGGCTCGAAAAAAAACTTTCTTTTTGTGTTGGCCTAATGCCTTATCTACAATGATTAAATCTATGTTATTATAGCAAAGAAAAATATAAATTCACGGTCCATCTCTCTGCCTCTTAAGGCAGAATGACCTTATTTTTCCCATTCTTCATTTTTGTCCTTTATCTCTACTTTTCTGCCACCAATACTCTAACCGTCTCTTACTTATTTCTATCGCGGACGTGTTCAGCTTTCCGTTGTTGTCCCTAAAACCCAAGGCTTCATGTAGACTCGTGCCCACACGTATATCTGGGTGGATATCGCCACATTCAATCAGTACATGTTCCATCGTTTCCTTAGTTCCCCCCACAGCATGTACATTGTTCTTCTTCGTTACAGAATCTCGCTTAATAGCTACGCGTTCTAAGGCAACCCGACCTTGCCTCAAACAGTAAAGCGCTTCCACTTGAATTATCATAAAACCTCTCCCTCCTTATTTCGTTTTTTCCCTTTCGGTAGTCACTGAGAGCCGGCTTCTTTTCCATCGCTGTCATCCAATAAGTCCTCTCCGCCTCTCTGACTTTTCGCTTAATGCTCCTTGTTGCCATGTCGCCCACACTGCTAGCCGTATATTTAGTGGTGAGCCTCCTAGTTCTTTTTCTCCACTGCGTGTCGACGCTTTTTTTCCTATACAAATACCTGAAAACCTTCCCTGCCCATCTACTCTCCTTCATTTTCCGCAGCCTCTCTTCAAATCTAATTTTGCTCTGAGCTTCCCTCACTTCAAAACCTGTCCATCCCATATCACCCTTTACAGCCTCATTTGTCGTCTTCCCGTGAGCGCCCAACGCGAGGCGTCCCACAGTCCTTTGATTTACATCCATTCCTGATTGCACCTCTGACTTCATGCACACCACTGAGTTCCCAAATGTAAGCCCCGGAACCATCACACCCTTCCACAGCCCTCGAAGCACCTCGTACCTATTGTATCCCCATAACGCTCTGTGCTTCATGATTGCAGCATTCCTCTTTCCCTTTGTTACCGATGCTTTCTCTTGTACCTCCATATATCTATCCCCCCCTCATTTACCCACACTCCGAGGTACTTGTACTCGCTTACCCTCGGTATTTCTTGGCCCTGTATTAAGACCGCATGGTCTTCGTGATCATTGAATACCATCAATCCACATTTTGTTGCACTAAAACCTAGTCCTAGAGCCTCGCCTTCCCTTCCGCATATATCTGCCAGCCGCTGTATATCATCTTGACTGTCCGCAAATAAGACAATATCGTCAGCGTAAAATAGACCTGGAAGCTTCTGCTCAACCATCGCGCCGGCCTGTTTGTGTGACAAATTAAATCCAATGTTGCTACCTTCTAGCGCTTTTTCCATCCTCACCATGTACAGCATGAATAACAGCGGGGACAAAGGACATCCCTGTCTCAGCCCCTTGCTAATGTCAACGCTGTCCTTGCTGCTTATTCCTTCCCATTCTACACAAACTGTATTTTCTCGGTATATTTCCCTCAAAAGCTGTATACAGTCGTCACCTATGCCCACTTCCTTCAATATATCCCACAAAATTTCCTGATTAACGTTGTCATATGCCCCGGTGATGTCTAGATAAGCTACGTATAAGGGCCTGTTTTCTATTTTTGATATTTCTATACACTGTGTAAGAACAAACAGGTTATCGTCTAACCGCCTGTCGATTCGGAATCCATTCTGGAGTTCTCCCAAAATATCATTTTGCTCTACCCACGTTTCTATTTTTAATTTTACTGCCTGCATCGCCAACCGGTATAGTACCGATGTAATGGTTAGCGGTCTATACGAGCGAATGTTATCCTTTTCTCCCCTGCCTTTATAGATTAAGTTCATTCTACTTTTTCGCCAACTGTCTGGTATTTCCCTCTCCTGTAAGCACTTTTCTACGGCTTTCAGCAGTGCTTCTTTAGTGCTATGTCCTAGTTCGTTAATGAGGCTGACGGGAACCCCATCTAAGCCCGGAGTAGTGCGCTTAGGAATTTTTCCTTCGGCCTTCTTCCAATTGAAATTCTCAAGTACTACATCTTCCTCGGTTGTGCTCTTCTGCATACTTTTACTCACCGGGGGAATCCCCTGGGCGACCTTTTTAAACGAATCGGCTGTTACCTTTCGGATGTAACCTAGCGCTTCATATCCTTCCAATTGATTTCCTCCTTCATCTACCATATGTTGTTGCATTGTGACAGACTTCCTACCTAGCGCTTTTAGGTGGCTCCAAAATATCCTAGGCGCGGCCTTCTTCTTTTCGCGAATCTATGTCATCCAGCGTTCACTTTCGCCTTTAATTTTTGCCTCGACTAATTTCTGCACAATGGATTTTTGCTCTAAATATATTTCCCATACTTGGTTGACTTCATCCTATGGCCGCTTCTCCTTTTTTGCCTGTCTGTGCTGCCGTGATGCCTCACGTCGCTTCTCGATCGCATCCCGGATTTCTTTGTTCCACCAACTTTTTGGCTTTCTCTTTCCTTTCCAAGAAATAGTTTTCTTCTCTTTTTCTATTTCTTTCGTGATTACATGTAGCAGCTCACTATACTTCCAGTCTTTGCCTGGCAGTTTGTCTACTTCTTCCTCGACTTTTGCGGCTATATTTGTTATTTGTTTCTCATTTAAATACGAGCTGCCAATGCTTGATTCTAGGTTCTTATTTTCAGTTTTATATCCCATTTGTAATGTTATGCGTTTATGATCACTACCCAAGCTGTTAATGCCTTCCTCGTCTATTCTCATCTCTCTAAGTTTGTCATAGATTCCTTCTGTCATGAGACAATAATCAATGCTCGATTGCCTGTTTCCGACTTCCCACGTGATCTGTCCCTCACACTTAGGCCCCGCGTTAACTATTTCAAGACTATGTTGCTCGCAGAGATCTAGCAATAACTTGCCATTGGAGTCTGAATATCCGTCAAGGTCATGTATGTGAGCATTCATGTCCCCTAGAAGGATTATTTCGGCATCATGACCAAATTCTTTAATATCGGTGCTAGTGCATTTCACTATCTCCAGATTCTTTTCTCTGCAGTTATTCCCCGTCCACAAGTAAGCTACACCTAGCCACGTTTTCTTTCCACCTACTGTGCCCGAAACCCATAGGTGCTCTGAACACGTTTGCTTCACTCTGTCCCATTTTGCTCTGCTATGAATTAGCATTCCAACGCCCCCACCTCTCCTTTCTGATATGATCCTGTTGCATCCTTCCCAAATATAATTGTCAATATGTGGTGGCTCTTCCAAGTCTCTAAGGTGTGTTTCTGTAACCGCATAAACACCTATCTGTTCCTTCTTTAACTGTCCCTCAATCTCTAACCATTTTGCCTTTTTTCTGCCACCCTGCATGTTAATGTAACCAATTGCGACACGCGCCTTCTCCCTTCTTTTACCTGTTCTCTGGTTTTTCGCTATACTACCTGTCACAGAGTCCCCCTGGTTGTTGTCCTCATTACACGCTACCCTGGACACCGAAGGGCCCGCGTGCCCCCCCAAAAAAGCTACTGCGCGTCCCGCAAGTCGCCAACCCACCTCATGACCAAGCCTCCTATTGAAGTGTATTCCGGATCTGGCGCAGCAGCGGCGCGGCGCGGCAGTTCACCGCAAAAGGCCCACGCGGGAGCCGGCGCTTTGGACACTCCCCCTATTCTAGGTCACTCTAGCCTCTACTTTCACGAGAGAGACAGAGGGATTGTGGGAACTGGTGGATTGCTCATTTTCGTAACCTTAATTAAATAATCTATTGCTTGTCATTGCATCTCATTCATACAGGTGCAGGTTTTGAAAAAGTGCAGACATTGGGAGAACGGAAACACCACTCGTATTGTTCCCACCTCTTTGTCGTCATACGCGGGGCCGCTGTGAAGATCCGCAAACACAGCATCCTGCTGCCCATGACACCCGCCAAGCGAATGGAAGCGCGACAGTTTACACGACAGAAGAGTTGGCAAGGTTACTCAGCGACGCTACCCCTCACCACTTCCAATCCCTTTTCCGTCTCCTTCCTTATCCCAACACTGACGCTAAGCCGAGCTCGCAACATGACCTGCAGAAGTAGCGCCTCCACTGCCCCTTCAGCCTTGGGTGCTATTTTAGAGAGTTTTAGAATACCGTACGCAAAGCTCGCGGTTCGCGGTAGTTGCCGGCGTCACTTAGCGGGTGCCCGCAAGAGGTTGGCGTACGACGCATGCGCAACGCAAACGCCAAGCTTTGCGTTTGCCGCAACTGCGCATGCGTCATACGTTAACATCTTGCGGGCCCACGTTCCGTAAGGACCGCAAAGCTTTGCGTACGCTATTCGAAAACTCCCTACTGTCTATTCTGTTATCCACTCATTTGTTGCAGTGAAACAAATAAAGCACACGAACCATACCGTAATTCGTACAAATTAGTGAGTTTTAGAATAGTGTACGCAAAGCTTTCTTTTTTACGTTTGCCGCAGCTGCGCATGCGTCGTAAGCTAACCTCTCGCGGGCGACCGCAACGAACGCAAACTTAGCGTACGGTCTTCTAAAACTCGCGATCATTGCGCGGTCACGCAGCTAGCCAAATAAAGCAACGCGGTACAAGTTTCACTGCGGCCAATGAAAATCAACATTTTCGAATGTGTACGGCAAATATAATCTACATATATGTTAGAACGGCTTTATGTCACGCAAGCAATACGGCACTGCAACGCAAAACGCTTTTTTCATTCTTGCATAATTTTCGAAGAGTCCGAAAGTAACGAAACACGAACTCACCTTCAAAGATGGGATATACACCTGTGCTTGCAAAACCATGCCATCCATAGAAAGGTATATCACACATATCAAGTTGACTGCGCATCAATCTCTGCAGCTTAGAAGAAAGGAAGATGCGGAGAAGCTTTGCACGCGCCGTCTATTTCTACACCGCAAAGGTTACGGAGCCTGGTTTTCGGTGAGCGCGACCGCCGCCAACGTTGACCGCCGCTCCATAGAAAGACGCTTTATGAGAATCCACAATTGCACCACATCTTCTTCGTGGCTGCGCTCATTTACATATTCACTACGAATAACGGCACGTGCACAACACGTACGGAATAAAAGCGGGAGCACGAGGGGAGAACACGATCGACGCACACGCACGTGTCCATGGAACCGATGGAACTTCGGCGAGCTAAACCGAAACTGGAAGAACCAAGACCGAGAAGCTGCGCCAATGGAAACAAAATAAACGCTTGAAAGCAGCTGAAAGTCTGTGGGGAAATGCCGGCACTGACTATTTACACAACGAAAAGTTAAAATTATTGTTCAATAACGTTTTTCTATCACGATATACAGCCGGAAAATGATTATGCGTACATTGAGCCATGCCTTGAGCCATAGATTCCATAGAGTTTCTATAATGCCTTGAGCAAAGTCAAGAGTTATTGTCATATCAGTGAACTCTGTTGTTTGACTCGAACCACCGGTTTCTGCTTGAATTTTTACTCATACGCTTAAGACGTTTAACTAACCGAACACTGTGGCGCATTTGTCATAAATAGCGATCTTTAACCGCTAATTCATTGAGGAAGCAGCATAATTTCCAAACAATAAATCAAGCAGCGCTTTTTTTTCGACAAAAGGAAGACTTTGCGCTACTACAATCACTTATTTAAAGAAGTAATAATACTATTATTATTATTATTGCTGCCATGCATGCTCACTGAGCAGAACCTTCGGATCATAGCACTTATAGAAAAGAAGAGTAAAAAATACTGAGACTTGCGTGATTTCTCCGAGAACAGCTATGACGTGCTTCATAGAATTACTTTGTATCGGTTACTTTCTTTGCAACTACCTCACAGCTGACAGATAGGTGTTCGATGCCGACTTACAAGATGCTTACAAGTGATTGTGGCCGAAATCGAAACTTACAAACTCGGTGCTCGCTGTTTTATCCGCATCGGCATCGACGCCGCGTCGTAGTTGCATATGGCGGAAATTAGAGAAAATGCATCGAGTGCCATCGTCGCGCCGGTCATGCCGGTTCCACAGTTTGCCTAGTGTTTCCGAGTCTCTGTCATGTCATCGCACGTACTAGTAACCGAATGCTTCAAGATGAAAAAGCCGAAGAGCTCGCCAGCAAAGGCGGGGCCTGCCTCTACACCCAAGCGACGCAGTGGCACTTCAAGCAAATCCACTCCGAAGAAGCTTGGACGCTCGACGCCCCCGAATAGTAAGGCATCAAAACGCGAGCGCTGAATAATTGACACCGTCGCTTATTTAATTGTTGCTCCAATGTCCTTCAGGCTCCAACGAAAGCAGTCCACGAAACCTCCACGACGAATCGTACAGCCAGACACCGGTGGATCTCGACAACTTGATCGTCGACGAGTTGCTCTGCTCCCAAGACGTCGTCAACAGCGATGTCATTTGGGACTGCAGTTCGCCACGCAGCCGGCTCGTGTCGGGTAATGGGTTACATTTATTTATTTGATTCCTTCGCGTTGTAAGTGCATTATTCTCATGTCGGATCCTACTCGCAGCTCCCGGAGGATCGGACGTGGAGAGCTTGGTCAAGTTCTTCCGAACAAAGGTAAACAAATGTTCGAAGCCAAATTTTGGGTGCACTAGCGTTGTTATCGCAGCTGTAACTTTTTACAGTTCAGCCCGAACTCTTTTGTAGTTTTATACGTAGCCTGCCTGTGTACGGAGGACGATTGTTTCGTGGTGAAACTGATACCTGCACGAATTGTAGCAAGTCGTCGTAGGAACTTGGTCGCGCGACCGGGGCTAGTCGCAGTTCTGGACAATGTCTTGGCTTTTCCTCTCAGTCTTTCATGCGTTTGTAATGAAGGGCAATTCCTTAATTCATTTTTCCAAGCACCTCTGTAACACGATTTTTTTTTTTTTTTTTTTTTTTTTTTTTTTTTTTTTTTGTGGTTGTTGTTGATTGTCACACCATCGCTACCTTTCGCATTTCAGCCTCAAGAAATCAAACCAGTCCCGTCTGCATTCAGCATCATTGGTACAAACTTTGCCAAAAACCCCAGGAAAAGCTCCCACGCCAAGGTGTGGCCCAGTTTGTTTTTGTATTTAGTTCTCTTGCACGGCTATAGCATTGGGTTCGGTAGGAGCTTGGATGTGTCAGTGAAGCTATGTGCCCGCAACAGTTCGATTGATAAGCTCTAACACCATGTGGGCAATGATCTAGTTTATAAACCTACGTCTATATGTTGAGCGCACCCAGTGATCCTGAAATTGTGATAGTGTAAGACCTAAAAGCTGCACTTTGATTTGTCAGAAGTTGCAGCTGCTGCTTCTTGCGACCTATTTATTACTGGGTGCTTAACATTGCAAGTATGTCCTGTTGTGAGACCCTGATGGCATTTTATAGATGTACAAAACCATTTATAGGTTTTGTACATCTACATCTTCCAGGCTTTTCAAGTTGCTTGTGTGTCCTTTCTTTGTGCATGTATGAGTGCTCATGTGTTTTTGCTGTATGTTGAATATGTGGTGTGATTGTATGCATACGTGTGTGACCGAGAGAGTGCATTTTTAAATGCATTTTCTTGTGCATACTTAAGTCTGTGTCACTGATGTAGCTTCAGTAGTTGATTGTAAGAGCCATTGAAGCTGTGTCAGCATATATTTAAAAAGAAAGCAAGACTGTCACAGCAGCCTCATTTGAATCACTTCACTGCAATAAACTCTCAAACACTGCACATTACGGAGATGCTGTGAGTTTCAAGGAGGCCTGAACCTTCTTGAATGCACAATACTCCCAAGTAACTGCTGGAGTTGCCTGCATCATGCTGATGTGTGTGTATATATGTGGTACTTGTGACACATTGAGGGCTAGGAGTCTGAATGGTTCAAAAAGTTTTAAAAATTTGCAGCTATGATCACAATTTGGTCTAAGTGATTGCACAGCAATGTCTTAGCATAGTGTCGTATTAATGTCTCAGCACAGTGTGACAAAACTTTAGAAGTTCGCAAGTATGATTACACCATGGTCTAAACAATGTGTAGTACAGTAAGAACAACGATGTCATGAAAGAATGTTTCAGCCCGGTGTTGTATTACAGCCCATAGTGGTGATACACGCATGGGCAGTTATGTTTACTGTCATTTGCGTGGTAGTGCATTGTGGGGAAAAGGCTGTGCACTTTTATTGTCATGTTGTATGGAAGGTGATGTAGAAAACCAGATTTCTGGCAAACCCATAAAACAACATCGTAATTCTTTATTTCGTGAACTTGTCCATGGACAAGAAATATCGAATCCCAGCTGCAGCAGAAACAGTCGCTGGTCACTTAACATGGCCAGTTTCAGGACATTTTATTAAGCCAGCATGGCTTAAGCATGAAGGAAAGGACCCTGAAATCTGTGACGTAACGCTGACATTCAAATATCCATGTTATGGTGCGAAATTCAAAACTGAATCCTTGATCTCCATTTTCTCTCGTAACAACGAACCTATGGTTGTGAAATTAATGACATTACAGTTTTCATTGAATCGTTTATTAGTACGATCTGATTTATTGTTTCGCTGGAATACACAGGTATGACACGTTGGTGCGACACAGCACACGAGGCATCTGATGTTACAAGGGAGGAACAGCACCTTGGTGACTCCTTAATGTCTCGTAATGGTGGTGTGAGGGGTAGAGTTACGATTGGAGTTGCGCAGCTACGCACTTCATTGATGCATGACATGAAACCTACCTTCCTAACTTAGCCGTGGAGGTGTTTAAGCTTGAGGGTGCAGGTTCAGTTTATGATGACTGCATTTTGATGAGGACGAAGTGCAAAAACACCCATGTACATCCCCCCCACACGTGCACGTTAACCCTTTAAAGGAGTACTGACGCGAATTTTAAATATTTGCGGGTTGTTGCTCTAAATAAAAACGCGGGTGTCGAGAACCCTAACAAGAGTGTCGCGGTGCTTGGGAATGCATCGGATATATTTTTAATACCGCTACCTTAAAACAGCAATTTCGGTATCGAGAGGGTGGCTTCGCAGTGATGTGTCAAGAGAGGTCTGACGTCACGGGAAGACTGCAACTCGCGACATACTAGCAACAGTTGCCTGTTTGCTGTCAGTCGCACGTGGTTCACGTAAACAACGATGAGTGAATTGTCGTCCAGAGACTCTGAGAGTGATTTCTGCAATTTAGGCTGCGTGCAGGATGCAAATTTCACAAATCCCAGTGAACTGTGTTGACTTGTCGTGATAATGTCGATTGCGGTGGGGCTGCCTTGCATATGCTGGGCGATGAACTTTAAAATTAAAGTAAAATATTTTGTACTCGTTGTGTGGCTCCGGTGTGCGGAGAACGATGACAGTGCACACCATGGAAACGAAAAGATGTCCCTTTTGGGGTGCCTCAAAATCGTGTCAGTACTCCTTTAAGGAAGGAGAGAAAAAAAATGTTAAAACTTGCAAAACAGGGAATTTTCTAATGCACATATATGGTTCTGATGATCATCTGAAGCAATAGCGTATGAAAAGTTTCTGTCTGAAAGGTGAAGCGTAGTAGAAGGAAAAATATTCTTTTCACTGAACCAAGGGGACTTCACTGCACGCCACTGTTATTGAGTGTCAGTTCAAAGTCACTTGCACTCGAAGACAAAGCGCTCTCACAGTTCAAGCCCATAAAGTTTGCCTGAAGCTTACTTTAAAAAAAACTATTTTTTTCACACTTGTAACAAGGGTGGGCTTCAGTGCACACAAGTAGTCTCGCCATCGTTGCCCGAGGCCAGTTGAAGATCGTACTCACGGGAAGTGGCTGTAATCTCAAATTCACCACAGTTTGCTTTCTTTTGCATACAACTCAAAGCGCGCGCTCACATGATGAAGAATGTTCTTTTGAAGCACATAGCAACAAAACAGAGCTTGTGCCCTCAACATTACTCATTAGCATGCCCTTGCGATACATTATTTTATATACAAGCAAGCACGAAATACACATGCAGAATCTGGAAGATGTGCAGACAATCACAGGAGCTCAAGTCATCTTCAGGGCTGCATGAAGATAAATAAATGCTAGATTTGCTGCTTTGTGTTTTAATAGGCCAGCTTGTCTTCCGTCCCTGAAGGGTTGAGGGGCCCGATTTGGTTGGAATTAATAATCATGGATCCCTTCACTAAGGCAGGTTTGGGCACATAAAAGACCAGAATTGAATGCAATTTTGCATGGGACGAGACAAAAATAGGCACCATCAGCATACTCAGCTTGAAGAAAACCTACTTGCTCTTTATCTCACATCCGTGAAATAAGTGTAGTCAAGTGAGTGGAGTGACACCGGTGAGTTGAGTATACCGACCTAAACATGTGAATCATTGCAGGAGAAAGAAGGGAAATGGGAAGAAGGCAGCCACCGCAGCTAGCGCCAAGGCTGTCATGGACCAGATGCAAGAACTGTGGGACTTGGTGCAGCAGTCCAAGAAAAACGGCTTTGGTCCGGCGGCGGCTGCCAGCGTTTCTCAAGTCTCCGAGGACACCCAAGGTCAGACTGTGCCCACTTGCCTTTCTTTTGAAACATGTATCATTAGTGACCATTGGCAGAGAGCTATCTACTAAACGTTTTATATTGCATGCACTGACGCTCTTGAGAGACCCTGAAAAGTTTTTACAATTTTGTCCGTGTTTAGGCTCCAGCAACATCGAATCATTCGCACCATAAGTTAAGCGACTCACCTTGTATCAAGCCAGCTATGGGCAATTACATGGTTGCCCTCCTTCTGAGTACTGCCCTCCCTCCTTAATTCATCGAACGCCCAGCCGTCGCTGGTGACGGCAGCGCACCCGACGAGTTGAGCTGTGCAACATCATCAGCACAGCTATGAGCCACAGGGGCAAAGCACTCGGAGTACTAGTTGAGATCTACTCCGGCAGGTGCCGCAACGCTACTAGCTGATCTTATTTTATTCTCTTGTATGCCGACAATCTGCAAACGCCATGTACGCGGACAAACAAAAGTTACTCGAGACCAACACCGATAAGTGTAAACTTGGGTGATGTAACGGTGTTTTCAGGGGTGAAGCTCCAGCGGCAGAAGCGCAGATCGT
>JALIZH010032030.1:0-15746 GCA_030522465.1 Rhipicephalus appendiculatus
TTTTTAAACCGTACGCATTGGCCAAGCTGAAGCTAGTGTTTTTATAAAGTGTATATATCTTGTATGTGATCATTTTGTTTGTGGTTGGCAAAAGGCAATAAAGAAAAAAAACCGGCGTAGTTAGTGATAGAGTACTGCACTGACACGCGGCGGGCCCAGGATCGAATCCCATTCTGTCCTAGGTATTTCTTATTTATTTATTTTTTTTCCAGGGAGCAAGACCTCGTGGAGCACAACGCACGAGGCTGACGTAAAGGCCGCGTCGCAATGAAAGCTCGTCCTCCCTGCGGAGAGGGAGCCTAATCGTCTCTGCAGGCGTTCTAAATAAAGTTGTTCTCTTATTTCGAGCGATAATGGTTACGGGCACCGGCGGCGGACAACTACGGCGCAAAAACGGCCCTTGTTGTGATCTCATAACAGCTTTCGCTGTAAAAAACTAAATAAATATGACAAATGTCACTCGTCAGGGGCTCGGACTCCGTTTCTTCACCAAGAGCGGGGTAGCCGGTCACGTCGGTGTGCATTGATTCAAGCTGTTGTTCCAACCAGAGATGGCAGGAGCGCGCGCGTGCGTGTGGGTGTGTGTGTGTAAGTGTGGGTGTATATATGTGTGCGTGTAAGTCTGAGGTGTGTGTGCGTGCGTGTGTAAGTGTGTGTGCGTGCGCGCGCGCGTGTGTGTGTAAGTGCGTCGGTGCGTGTGTAAGTGTGTGTGTGTGTGTGACCTGTGAGGGGATGTGCGCGCATGTGTGTGTGTGTACGTGTGGGTGTGTAAGTGTGTGCGTGAAACTGCGTGAGTGAGTGAGTGTGTGTGTGTGTGTGTGTAAGTGTATGCGTAACAGTGTGTGCGTGTGTGTGTGAAGTGTATGCATGCGCGCGTGTGTGTGTGTAAGAGTGTGTGTGTGTGCGTAAGTGTGATTGCGGGTGTGTGTGTGTGTGTGCGTGTGTGTAAATGTGTCGGTGTGTGTTTCTGTGTGCGTGCGTGTGTAAGTGTGTGGTGTGTGTAAGTGAGTGAGTGAGTGAGTGAGTGTGTGTGTGTGTGTGTGTGTGTGTGTGTGTGTGTGCGAACATGCTGGCTCTGCTCGGTGCAAGCTTGCGCTGACGCCACAGTTGTGCCGCGGCGCCGGAATGCGACACTACCAGCCCCTCCATACCGTGTACAGGAGAACCTCGTTGATACGTTTTAGGGGCGAAGCTCCTGAAGCCATGGGTCGTGCGTCCTCGATGTATGTAGTTGTAGGTAGCCACCTCTCGTTTAGTTCTTGGAATGTCCGCTAGATGGTGGTACTTGTAAATGATGAATATATTTAGGGGCCATCTTAAGAGAATTTTATTTCCGGTAGTGTTCTACATTACAGGAAACTTATCCATCAGGTGTACATTTTCGTACCGAATACACTCATAACATTCATGTTCTACATGCATATGTACAATTGGAACTAAGTGTACATGCAAACAAGATTACAAATATGCACAATGAAATCCACGTGATGATGTACGCATACTTAAATCAAACAACAAAGGTATTTCATACAGCAAGCAGCTTGCAAGTTTCAATGAAAGGACAAACACTCGCCTACCTTCCTAGTAGGGAAGGGAAGGCAAGGTCACTTTATCATTTCTAACAATAATAAATCGTGTTGACCAACGCCGGAGGAAAGCTTCTTCCCCTAAGATGACCAGTTCCTCGTTCAGATGCGTCAACAATAAGGTTCTTAAACGATGTAACAGAGGAAACATCGCCCTCTGCGGGCGTGCCCGTAAGCGCGCCAGTCCCCTGCGCTTCCACAATACAAATGCACCAATACACATTATCAACTCAACAAAAATGTCTCTACGGCGACACTGCCATTGCATACTAACTTGAAACATGCTTGTCACCAAACGCCAGAAAGTGCGCGCTACTGGACATTCGTGGAGGACATGATTCAGGGTTTCCGCCCGGCCGCATTGCGGACATGAGGCGGAGGGCGCCACACCCCACGCCGCAAGGCGGTCGGCCGTCGGCAACGCCTGCCATTCCCTTAACCAAGTGAAGTCTCGGACTTCAGCGGGAAGGGACGTAGCTATCAAGGACTTGCGTCTTCTCCTGCGGCACTTCCTGCGCTGGTCATCATTTAAAGTTTTCAGGGCAATAAGTTCACAAATTTCGGTGGGAGACATTTCATTCATTTCACAGTCTGGCAGATGATCACGCAATAAATGCAACGATCTCACTACGTACGTATAATACGCCGGTGGCCGCTCAGCCGCCGGTCCCGTCTCGTCTGCTAATCCAAAGAAACGACGCGAGGTTCCCATCAGGTACGTTGTGAGCTCTTTGCCACGGTATGTCATATCTGAGATGAGTTCCCATGTGTTCTTTAAGGTTAATACGCGACACATTATTTCAAAGTCAGGAATGCTAAAACCCCCCATGTTTGTTGGCAGGCGGACCAAGGCTCTGGCAACGCTCTCTGTATGACCGTCCCAAAAGAAGGAGCCACATGCAGTGGCTATCCTCTGCAAAACTCGTCGAGGTGGACGGGCAATTTTGGCAACATAAAAAAAGGGACGCTGCTATGCTCGTCTTGATCAGATATGCGCGTTCAGTGAAGGGCAGACGAAAAGTTCTGGCAACCTCGATACGCTTATTTACTTTACGTTTAATCTCATTCCAGGTGGTACGGGCTACTTCACCGGAAGCAAGGAAAGTCACGCCCAGGACTTTTACTCCATCCACCCAGTGGACACCATCGGGAAACTCGTCAATGAACGTTCCGAAGCGCAATGCCTTGCTTTTGTCTGGATTGAGGCGCGCACCGGACAGGCTACTGTATGTGTGAAAGAGTCCAAGAAATGTCCTGTAGCTGTCAATATTTCTGATAAAAAGGGAAACATCATCAGCATAAGCTGCCACTTTCACCTCACCCTGGCCAGGGAGAGGGAATCCTCGAATTGATTTACACCTCTGGATCTGTTCCAGCAATGGTTCTATACAGAGTACAAAAAGAAGCGTGGAAAGGGGGGCAACCTTGTCGTATACCACGGCTCACGGCGATGGGTTCAGTTGTGTGGCCATTGACTACTAGACAAGCTTCCAGGTCTGTATAAAGCAGTCGAAGAACTTCCACTAAGCGGGTTGGGAAACCGAAGCATTCCAACACTGCAAATAGATAATTTCGCTCTACCCTATCAAATGCTTTTTCTTGGTCCAGAGAAACGAAAACACCAGAGACCTCTGTTCTCGTAGCAAACGTGAACAGATCGCGGGTCAAAGCCAGTGAAGAGAATATCGTTCGTTCAGGAACACAGCATGTTTGAACATTACTGATTATTTCAGGAAGGACAGTCGTTATGCGTTGTGCTAGAATAGCAGCTAATATTTTATAGTCAGAGTTGAGCAGAGAAATGGGTCTCCATGCATTTGGGTCCGACGGTACACCGCCGCTTTTTAGCAGGAGTATGACTCGGCTTTCTCGGAACGTTTCTGGTCGGATTCCATCGGCAAGTAGCCCATTAAGCATCGACAAAAGGTGGACATGTATTACGTCAAAGAAGGTCTTGTAAAAAATCAGTGGTAATCCATCAGGGCCAGCCGCAGAAGAGGCGTTCATTCGTTGTAGTACAAGGCGTAGCTCTTCAAGCGTCACTGGACTACATAAGCTCTCACGGTGCTCTTCCGGTATACGAGAGATTCCTGCGCAAAACTCACGGATGGTCTCGCTCTGGTTCTCTGTGTTTGTGTCCTCTGCTGTGAACAGGGTCGTGAAGTGCGTTTTAAAAACGGTCATTATATCTTCTGCTCGATCAGACTGTGCGCCACTGGGCATCTGAACGAATGGGACTGATGCTCGTTCTTCTAGGCACCCGTTACGGACCCTTCGGAGAACAGCGGGATCCGCAACGGGCCTTCCGCTGGCGTATGTCTGCGCAGCGGTACGGGAGCTAAGGCGGAGTAGGAGTTCGTATCTCGCCTTCAACTGATTTAAATAATCCTGCATAGCGAACGTCAGCATTCCGCCTCTCCGAACGATGCGCGCTTTTCGAAGTGTGTCGTTTATTTCCGTCGTTAGACGCGTTTTTCTCTCTCTGCCTGCTTTGATTAGTTCGGCACGCCAGCTGTCCTTCAACGTATCCCAGTCTGACGGTACTGATGAGCGATTGCACACACATTCCAGTGTAGTACGCAAGGAAGCTACACTCTCGAGGTCATATACAAGTGATGTGTCCATTTTCCATTGTTTCTTAATCGGGAAGGGCTGATCACAACGCATTTTTACCGGACACAGGGTAGTGATCGGAGATGCGTGGTACGTCCGGGGGAAAATGTAAGACTTCACAACTAACGAGGTGCGTAGCTAAAACTTCAGGGAAATAAAAGCGATCAAGACGGCTCATATTGGTTCCTCGTTGCCATGTGGCACTAAACTCGTCTCCGTGAGTATCCAGCCACGCATCTCTCAGTTTAAAGTTGCGTATAAGCTGCTTCAGCGCCCGGGCTCCGCTGTATGGTCTGCCCATTCGCCGCCCACTTACATCCCTGTACGGATCGTCTACGCAATTAAAATCACCAACCAAAAAACGTGGGGTAGTTGTCGAACAAAAAAGAATCAAGGGAATCAAAAAATTCGGAGGTGTTCGCGTGCTGGGCCGGAGCGTAAATAACGAGTGCCCTTACACGTCGGCCATGCAGGTTAAAGTCCACAGCCAGCGTGCGACCATCAAAACCGTAGTGACAATGGGCTCCCTGACGAAACACTGGCGTTAGAAAAACGACTCCAACGCCACACATGAACGAATCTGTTAAGGAAAAAAAGGCATCGACACCAAACCGGGAGCAAAAGGATTGAACATCATAAGGAGAACTGAAATTACTTTCTTGAAGAAAAAGAATGTCTGCATGACATGCCCTGGCGAAGTTCATAACTTCCCGCTGCTTGTCTAGGTTTCTAAAACCTCTAACATTTAAGGAGAGAAAATGAGCCGTCGCCATTGTTTAGAGAGCATGGGCTGATATTTAGAACCAAGGAAAAAAGGTGGGGGAAGCACTCAGAGAGCGATCGTGGCTACGGGGAAATTTGCTCTGACTGCGTCAGAGCATGAGGGAGTTTGTGGGGCTTACTCACCCCACCTTCAGAACCTTCAGAGTCCGTAGACGAGGGATGCACGCGCTTCGCCGCCTGGCGTTCGATGTCCATTGGGCAGTCTCCAGCGTTCGCTGCGGCGACAGGACCAGTAATCTTGTGAAGGGGATTCGAAAGGTTCATTTTTCGGGCCTGGGCAGAGAACTTGCTCACTCTGGAACTCGTTGCTGTCGGTTGTGTGAGGTCCGGTCTGGAGATCATGGCTTCTGGACGCCCTGCAGCTCGTGTCCCACGACCCATCGACGACCGTGGTACATCGGAGCCATCTGTGGAGCCCCCCAGGATCCGCGCTGGAACCTGTGTGATCTCCGCTGGGAAACGAGGCTGGCGCAGCAGGTTTTGAGGTGTCGTGGTCATCAGAAGTTTCCGCCGAAGAGTCGGTGGTGTCGTTACGGGTGTGGAGATCTGATGACGCCTTCTCAGAAGGAGGAAGAAGGTCCTCTAATTCTTTGGGTTCGGCTTGGGAACAGACATCCGATGTCACGGTTTCGCTGTCTGATTCCCGCGCAGGTGCATGTTCTTCCTGAAGAGCCTGTGTTGGTGAAGTGGATTCGGCACCACCTTGTTCACCAGCTGCTGCTGCTGCGAAAGATTTCGGTCTTATGCAGTCTGCTGTTGCGTGGTTCTCGGAGCACCTGCGACAAGGTTCAATGCACCCCTCCGTGGCGTGTCCAAAGACGTTGCACCGTGTGCATCGAGGCGTGGCGCAATCTTTTCCGATGTGACCTGCAAGGCGGCACCTGGAGCACACCTTCTGAACTCCTCGATAATCACACATCACGGTAAAACCTTGCACAGACAGAAAATTCGGTATAGGTTTCTTCATCTCAACTCGGGCGACTCGGATGCCGGTGCCGACTCCTGGGCGGCCCTTGAAAGCTGGTTCGTGTACTTGTTGGACATTACCATAGGCCGAAAGAGCTGCAGCGAGGGCTGCATCACCGACCCACAGTGGAACTCTGAATACTGACACATGGACGATTTCGGGGCCAACGCTGATAAGAGGTACCGATACGCCATTCAACAGAATAGCGGCCCGGCTCTTGAGCTTTGAGGCTGCACTGTCGTTTGCGGCAGCTGCGCCGAACTTTACTCCTCCCATATGCTGGAGGGACTTGATACCGGCTGGTCCGGTCACTGCTTCGAGAGCGTCGATTACGTCATCAACAGTGCTACCCTCAGGCGCACTAAGGGTGAAACAGTGCGCCTTCGGCGGCGGTGCGGTGAAAGCCATCAGGTGGGAAGGCCGAGCCCTGGCACCCACGGCGAAACGCTGTGGAGCCCGGGCGGTTGATCAGGACGAACTCCCCCTGGACGGGGCCGGGGGGGTGTATCCAGGGGGTCCTCCTCGAAGCTTGTAGAAACTGGTCGTCGCAATCGGGCAACTGGGCATTACCTCGGCGGTCCTCGGTTGTCGATGCATTCTGAGTAGCCAGCAGGTACTGGATTTCGACCTCCAAGGTAGTGCCTGTGTGAGATGTCTTCTGTGCGTGATTAAACAATAAAAAAAATTCACAACGTACATGTAAAATTAAAGTGAGCTGCGAGTCGCCATGACTCTCATCGACCCTTTAGTATAAATGCGCCCGATCTCACGTCGTTGATGATGTACTGCGCAGAATTCGCGGAAGATTACTGCCTATAGACATGCGTACCATACGGCGGTTGGGTGAAGGTACGCTAGATGGCGTTGGCGGTGCAGCTGCTCCTGGGAGAACTCCAGAATGGATTCCGAATCGACAGGCGGTTAGACGATAACCTGTTTGTTCTTACACAGTGTATAGAAATATCAAAAAATAGAAAACAGGCCCTTATACGTAGCTTATCTAGACATCACCGGGGCATATGACAACGTTAATCAGGAAATTTTGTGGGATATATTGAAGAAAGTGGGCATAGGTGACGACTGTATACAGCTTTTGAGGGAGATATACCGAGAAAATACAGTTTGTGTAGAATGGGAAGGAATAAGCAGCAAGGACAGCGTTGACATTAGCAAGGGGCTGAGACAGGGATGTCCTTTGTCCCCGCTGTTATTCATGCTGTACATGGTGAGGATGGAAAAAGCGCTAGAAGGTAGCAACATTGGATTTAATCTGTCACACAAACAGGCAGGCGCGATGGTTGAGCAGAAGCTTCCAGGTCTATTTTATGCTGACGATATTGTCTTATTTGCGGACAGTCAAGATGATATACAGCGGCTGGCAGATATATGCGGAAGGGAGGGCGAGGCTCTAGGACTAGGTTTTAGTGCAACAAAATGTGGATTGATGGTATTCAATGATCACGAAGACCATGCGGTCTTAATACAGGGCCAAGAAATACCGAGGGTAAGCGAATACAAGTACCTCGGAGTGTGGGTAAATGAGGGCGATAGATATATGGAGGTACAAGAGAAAGCATCGGTAACAAAGGGAAAGAGGAATGCTGCAATCATGAAGCACAGAGCGTTATGGGGATACAATAGGTACGAGGTGCTTCGAGGGCTGTGGAAGGGTGTGATGGTTCCGGGGCTTACATTTGGGAACTCAGTGGTGTGCATGAAGTCAGAGGTGCAATCTGGAATGGATGTAAATCAAAGGACTGTGGGACGCCTCGCGTTGGGCGCTCACGGGAAGACGACAAATGAGGCTGTAAAGGGTGATATGGGATGGACAGGTTTTGAAGTGAGGGAAGCTCAGAGCAAAATTAGATTTGAAGAGAGGCTGCGGAAAATGAAGGAGAGTAGATGGGCAGGGAAGGTTTTCAGGTATTTGTATAGAAAAAGCGTCGACACGCAGTGGAGAAAAAGAACTAGGAGGCTCACCAGTAAATATACGGCTAGCAGTGTGGGCGACATGGCAACAAGGAGCATTAAGCGAAAAGTCAGAGAGGCGGAGAGGACTTATTGGATGACAGCGATGGAAAAGAAGCCGGCTCTCAGTGACTACCGAAAGGGAAAAAAACGAAATAAGGAGGGAGAGGTTTTATGATAATTCAAGGGGAAGCGCTTTACTGTTTGAGGCAAGGTCGGGTTGCCTTAGAACGCGTAGCTATAAAGCGAGATTCTGTAACGAAGAAGAACAATGTACATGCTGTGGGGGGAACTAAGGAAACGATGGAACATGTACTGATTGAATGTGGCGATATCCACCCAGATATACGTGTGGACACGAGTCTACATGAAGCCTTGGGTTTTAGGGACAACAATGGAAAGCTGAACACGTCCGCGATAGAAATAAGTAAGAGACGGTTAGAGTATTGGTGGCAGAAAAGTAGAGATAAAGGACAAAAATGAAGAAGGGGGAAAATAAGGTCATTCTGCCTTAAGAAGCAGAGAGATGGACCGTGAACTTATATTTTTCTTTGCTGTAATAACATAGATTTAATCAATGTAGATAAGGCATTAGGCCACCATAAAAAAGAAAGTTTTTTTTCGAGCCTGGTGGCAGACATGTCACCGCCCCGTTATAAAGGGGACGCTCATAGCATCCATCCATCCATCCTCTCCGACTGCGCGGACCGACGTACGAGCAGTACGAGTGCGCTTGCCGGATCGTGCTGCTTGGCGGACCATGGACGACGACCGGTCGTTGAAGTTTGAATAAAATTTCACACACACTATCGCTTTGATTACTGCTGGGCGAAACCACTGAAGATTTCACGGTGTAACCATGATTGCTTCAGTCACCATAACTCTCATCGACCCTTTAGTATAAACGCGCCCGATCTTCACGTTGGTGATGATGTACCGGGCAGAATTCACGGAAGATTCACGGTTTACCGATGAGCCTCCGCAGCTTCGCCCACTCATCATCATTCACTCCGTGGATATGCTGTGTTTTTCTGTGTTTCCTTTCGCATTCCTTGTTTTGTTTTTTCTTCTGTTTTTACTATCTTTGTAGTAAACAGGGAAGCTTAATCTGGAAGAAAGCTCTTGTCTTCGTTTGTTGATGTGTTCCCCCCTTTTGCTTCGCGCTATGCCACTTCAGCAAAACTGGAAAATCAACAAGCCCCAACCACTAATCTATGTAGAAGCAAGGAAGGAGCCAATTCCTTTCTTTTTTTTTAGATACACCTGCCTCCTGCTCGGTTAGTAGTCCGTACTGGCATGGGTTACCTTTCAGTGTCAATATATGTGGAAACCATTCTATTTCATTCGTCGTACACACTGTTCCAAGAGATAGCAACACAGGTCACCATCAGTGGCCAGTTGAAACAGATTCACAAAAAGGGGATCAGCTTTGTTGAGCTGAAGCGATCCAGACGAGGGGACCTGCACTGTTGACACGCTCGGCCCTTTCTTGTACTACGTCTCCAGGTGGAGGGATCGGTCACCATCCGTCTCGATGACTTCGAGGATGTCTGGGATCACTTCGAACATTCCAGTGCTGTTTCAGGAAAGGGTCGTATGACTTCACGAGCTGCGAAGTAAAGAGAGGAGAATCTCCCGCTCCACATCCCTTTGCCCTTTCTGCTTCACTTTGCACATTTCCAACGAAGGCTTTCTTCGATCATCCGAGGTAATAGGCGCGAAGACGACGACGGACAAGGAGAGAGACACACACACACACTGAGGCGCCACTTCTAACAATGTTTATGAAAGGCTTCTTGGTCGCCGCCAAGGTACCCTCTGATGAGTGGTTCTGAGCAAAGAGAAGAAGGCGCTAATTTCTGTCTTCCAGGTGGGGACACGGCTAAACGCCTACCCTCCGAGCAGCTGTAAATAATGCGTGACTGTCCTGCCCTCCCTCCTATGGCATCTGTGAATTCCATTCGTCGAAGAACGACACGTATGATAGAACGTAGAAGCACAGGCAAACATTTGCCCTGCCGGTGAAACTACGCTTTTTACCATCTGCAAGGTGGCATCAGCCACAGCGCGATGTCGACTTACTTGCTGTTGGTTGCTCAAAGAACGTTGCAAGCTTTTTTTGTTGCTCCTCGCGAGGAAAAGAATTAAACAAAACATCAAACTGCGAAGGAGATACCTGCGTCGTATCAGGAGGAAGAACTTTTACCAAGGTAGGCCTTGCGACGTAAGTCGATCATTACTGAATTTGTATCGTGTGAACCTGCTTCCGCCGTTTTTTAGATGAAGATGTCTTGATACTGCTTGATACCAATGTATCAGTTGAACAAAAAAGAAGAAGCAACCTGACATTAGCGGCTCGGTTTTCTCGGACGGTTTTTGTAACAATGATGTCGAGATGGTTCTAGCTGGTTCGCCAAATATTTGAAAACGGCGATAGCAATTGCAGCAAAATCCTAAGTGCATTAATTCTCCATTTCCGAACATTTACTGCACGTGCGAATACGATTCACCAGAGTCCTTCCTAACAAACACCGGTTCGGAGGAACCGCTGTATCGAAGCATCACATGCAGGTTAATCATGCCCAGAGGCGTTGCTGTCACGTCGTTATCACATTGAAGCAGGTTAACCGCAAACGGTATTTTTCGTATTTTGGCAACATTGACTTAATTAAACCTCTTGAAATTGGTATGTTATGTCTATGCCCCTCGCAGTACAATGTACTTCATTTTAGCGATCGCAGCAACTACGCATATGACCTAGTAGACGGTGTAAAAATCTATGACGTCAATTTCGAGGTGGCGTCACCACCCACATTCTCTTTTCATGCGTTTTCTCGCGGTAAGAGTGGTGTTTTCGGTATAGTGAATTTGTAATTTACAAATGCGCTAAAAATCGTTTTTCCGTGTAGTGTCCTTCTAATGCGAAGGAATGTGTCCAATGTATCTTTGCCTCCTCACCCTCTTCTCTTCAGTTACTGCGGGTTGCGCAATAACCCCCCCCCCCCCCGACCGCCGCCCCCCCCAAAGGAGGTCCCTGGATCCGCCCCTGCTTCCGCTCCTGACTTCCTCACTGTCCCGGCCCTTGTTGGACTCAAATTAATTTCGGGACTGCGGCCCGCTTGCTGAGACGAGTTTCAGACCCCCGCTCTTCATCATCAGCCTCCATCGAAACGATGTTGTACTGGTGATTGTATGTGTCTTTCTTTTTTCTCGTAATCACGATGTGGCATCGGGACGATGCTCTTTGGAAGGGGGGTAATGCCACTAGTATAAGATCGGCTGGTATTGTTTCTATTGTTGTTGCCAGGCTTGTATGTGCCGCTGTTGAAACGAGGACGAGCTCGTGAAAAAGACGATGAGGTCGTATTGGCAGTGATCCGACCAGCATGACGTTCTGCTGTACTGTTAGTTACAGCTTTCTGTTGCCGTATATCGTGACAATATGATATTGGGGCACGCCCTATAGTGGGGGGATTCCCGTTTATATTTGGACCACTTGGTATTCTTGAGCATGCGCGTAAACATGAGTTTCCACCCTCATCGCAGTGAGGTCGCCGTGGCCATGAATCGAACCCACGCCCTCGTCAGCAGCGCAGTACCTTAGCCGCTGAGCCACAGCGGCGAGTTGCTGTGCTCAAGGGCGACCACGTGTCATCGACTTGGTTATACTGAACATCGGTTTTCGCTCGTTAGGGTTGAAAGATGGGCTAGTTTGGTGATTGGTCATCATACCGTTATAGGTTAGGTAGCGCACTTTTGACGAGAACAAAGGGGACAAGAAAGACACGACACTCGCTACGTAGTGAATGTGTGTGGTGTCTTTCTTGCACGTTCGAAGCTTTGCTTGCCCTGCGTTCCACATTGCGAATGAGGTGCAGAAATGGGCCAAGTTTTAGTGCGCGCCTCAAGAGCAGCTGAAACAATATCTATGAGCGTTGTTTTAAAGCGCGTCATGCGCACGATCTCGCGGGCGGTACTGAACAGGCCAAAGCGCCTCCGAGATCTGCGTGCCGCCAGCGGTAAATACTCGCCATTAGCATTCGACCCATCGAACTTCCTTTGTCCTCGTCAATGCGCAACTTCGCCGATACGGTATGATATTTGAATTTCAGCTTTTGTTCTTTTAAACTGGGCTTTAACATGGCCGTGCTTTCGTAGCACGCATTCATATGCGAAGTGGTTTTATATAGCTACCACCCCATCCTTATAAAACCATTCTTTCATTTTGGATTTCATTTCTTCCAGAAAGGCACTCAGTACGCTGCTTTCTGGCTGTGTGCCACTATTTCAAGCACGGTAGCCCTAAAAGGTAAGCCACGAGGAGCTTCAGTGTTCCCTGTAAAACGTAAAGATTCATGCACGATGTTTTGCAGTCGCAAAGCAGAGGTCAAGGCCTCACTCACACTGATGAATGTATAAAGACTCATTGAAAGGACAAGAACGACAGAAATTTCAGAAATTCAGAGCCATTCCTTCCTGTGAAGATGGGCGACCAGTGATGCTGTGATGGGCGACATGGTGGTATCGCCATAGGCGTGCGCAGAGCTCCCCTCTAGGGGTGGGGGAGGGGGGGTGAAGGTTAGTCGCAGCGCCTCCCCTCCCTATTAAGTCAATGTATGGGGCAGACTGTGCCCCCCCCCCCCTCTGTGGTGACTAGGGGGGCGGCCCCCCTGCCCTCCTCGTGCGCACGCCTTTGGGTATCGCTGCAAGTTTCACGCCATCACGAACAACTTGCACAGGTCGGCAGAAAAATAAAAAGGTGGAGCTCACTCAGACTCACTCAAGAAATATATTTTTGTGCCAAGCACTCATTCGTGCTCACACTCACTAAACTTTTTAGATGCGAAGCAGCTATTTGACTAGGCTGTGTAACGCTGTCCCTCCGTGCGTACGGACGAACGCGCCGCAACGCGCTCCCCTCGCCGCAGGTGTTGGAGCGGTGCCAAGTAGGTCACGCCGCAGTAGCACGTTGACGTCACGCTCCCCTCGCACGCTTCCCTCGCAGGTGCGCGCTGACGTCACTCTCTCCCTCACCCTGCAGCATGCTCGCGGCAGCGCCCGCAGCTGCCGGCTGCTCCGCCCGCTCGCAACACCTCTGACCCGCCTCCCGTGTCTTTGCGTTTCAAACAAACGTTTACTCGAGTAAACGCTACACCGAGTTTCGCTTCAAACCGTTCTTCCAGCACCCGCGTCGACGCCCGTTTCAACCGGGTCAACGCCGTGCGCACCGCTGCTGCTTCGCATCCCATCAGGGTTCCCTTCGGGGAGATGGTCCAATTTTTTTTTCAACCGGATTCACTCACACTCAAGCTCATCGAAATATCACTCACCCGGAATTGCTCAGACTAAGACACACGGCTTCACGTGAGTATGTCTGAGTGAGAAGACCCATGAATGAGTTTGCCGACCTAGGCGCACAAGAAGAATCAAACCGTCATTTATTCGTACACAAAATATGCTCCGTTTTTTGTAGCAGGCTGTACTAGCTTTAAAACCGCGTACTGGAGCAAACGTGCTTTTTTTTTCAGCCTTATCGAATTTTCGTTTGGTGCAAACGTATGGAAATAAAGAGCGTAATTTAGACATGATACTGCCATGCCGACTTTAACGGCATGAAGCGAGATTCCGAAGTCGAGAATAATTTCGATAATACACTATTAGGCATAAACGCCGCCAGAGCATAATTCATTAGAAACTGCGAGTTGGTATTAAAGATGTCCTTACATATACACTTATTCCCGGTGTGTCTTTCCTAAGAAGCAGGGGGGAAATGCTGAGGATATGGCAAAGCGCGGCAGGGCACTCGAAGAGAAATCTAGCTTGCGACCCAACACATGGGGTAAGGAAGCTAAGGAGAGCAACCGGAAAATATGGTGCTTTGAGCTCCGTTCGTTTATGCCTTCTACTTTTATTGCGATAGCAATTATATGGACATTCTAGACGAATTTTCGCCGTCGCCGTCATGTCCCGTATATGTATATTCATTTATATGCAAATAAAACAGAAGAAAAAATTTTCGGAGTGCGCCACCGCGATTTCAACCTGTGACAAATAAAAGCCATAAAGAAAAATAAAACAGAAGAAAAAAATTTTCGGAGTGCGCCACCGCGATTTCAACCTGTAACCCCTCGCTCCGCAGCCTGTCGCGTTAGACAGCTCAGCCACGTGCCCCTCGATGGGTCGAAGGCTAATGGCGAGTATTAGGGGCGAAGCTCCTTAGGGTGTGGGTCTGTCCCTCCTCTGTAGTAGTAGTAGTAGTAGTAGTAGTAGTAGTAGTAGTAGTAGGTAGGTAGGTAGCCACGTGTAGTGGAATGTACCAGTGGCGTAAATCATGGGGGGGGGGGGTCAGGGGGGGTCCTGACCCCCCCCCTGTGTTCAGGCTGGGGGGGGACACCCCATGCAAGTGTCCCCCCCCCCCCTTGCAAGTGTCCCCCCCCTCGAGATTTATCTCCCAAATGTCATATTTGAATTTCTCGACAGTCAAGGACAACGCACTCTCCGTAAAACCAACTCTGAAATCTGAAGCACTTTCATTGAACAGAAACTAAGTACTTCTAGCCGGTACACACGATGGGGAATACCTTTATGCGTTAGCACAAAAAGTGGTACAATTTTTATTGCATAATTTAACCCGAATGACGCAGCTCTAAAAATGCTAGCGCCTGCCTACGGGTTGATATTAGAAACTAACTTCGCCATGCGCTGTCGCTTACGATTGGATACTCAGTGCTATTTTTTCTGACCAGGCGGTGATGCTCATGCTTATTTCATTATTATTATTATTATTATTATTATTATTATTATTATTATTATTATTATTATTATTATTATTATTATTATTATATGGTAATGCATAATTTTAATTTTATATGATTAAAAATAAAGCATCTATATAAAAACAAAATGGCCGCCAATGCAAGATGTGTGTCCCCCCCTCGTGGTCTTTATGGATTTACGCCACTGGAATGTACCCACTCCACGTGATAAAGATGAAGATGACGCAGTATAGTGGAATGTACCCACTACACGTGATAAAGATGACGATGACGCAGTATAGTGAAATGTACCCACTACACGTGACAACGATGAAGTATAAGCGCGTTCCCAGTATAGTGGAATGTACCCACTACACGTGATAACGATGACGATGACGCTGATGACCATGAAGTATAAGCGCGTTCCAGACCACACATTCTCTTTCTGCCATGGATGAGAAAGATCGAGCTTCGCCCACTCCTCATCATTCACTTCGTGGATATGGCGTGATTTTTTACCGCTGGCGGCACGCATATCTCGGAGTACCGCCTGCGAGATCGTGCGCATGACGCGCTTTAACGCAACGCTCCTAGATTTTGTTTCAGCTGCTCTTGAGGCGCGCACTAAAAAGTGGCCCATTTTTGCACCCCATTCGCAATGTGGAACGCCGGGCAAGCAAAGCTTCGAACGTCACACGCCGCAGGAGGCGCGAAGGGGTCACACCATGTGCACGCGCCGCAGTGTTCAACAAGGAGGCGTTGGCGTAGTCGACTCTTGCAGCGCACTGATCAAACACGAAGCAGTAACAACTGTGGCAGTTGTTAGTTCGCGTTCGTCCTGTGTATACCTGTGCGTTCTTTTCCAGCGTCCTTCTTAGTGTTTGAGTAGCGTGGTGCGAGTGTGGAGCTGTGACAATTGATAGTTCGCGCTCATCCCGTGTGTTCTTTTCGTGCGTCCTTCGCGCTTGAGCGACGTTCCGCAAGTATCGAGTCGCTTCCCGTTCAGTGTGCGACATTCTAATTTGTTGCTACCGCATTCATTGCTTTGTCCTTGTGACAAAACTGTCACTTTTT